>VZRX01023344.1:714318-728672 GCA_013398075.1 Notiomystis cincta | reverse complement strand
TTTTTTTTTTTTTTGCTTTAATTCAATTTCTCCAAGAATAGCTATCCTGCAGCTATAAAATTTGGTAGGTAATTTCCTTTCACACAGTACTTTCTATTAGCAGGTAAAACAAATGTGTATTGTATGAAATACAACATGTTTGACTAAGTGTAGAACACAGGAACCAGCGTGTTGGTTTCAGTTTGTTCTGCATATCACTGGAGAGTCTGATCCTTTCGCAACTCTATCTAGGTACCATAAATTTCTCATTAATCATTAGGTTTCAATGGGGAACACTGAAGGGTGTTTTCTCAGATTATAATGAAGTGAGAGTCTAACGTCATGGTCTGTTTATCTTCATACTTAACATAGTATAATTATTTTGGTGGGTTTTTTTTCATTCAGCTAGGACTTGCACCTTGACTTTTGTAAACATAGGCAGTCCGGTTTTCATTGTTAAGGATGTTGACTTAACAGAGTATAAAATAGAAATCTGGATATGTGAGAGCAGCACATTTAAAGTCCAACTTTCATTTCTCCTGCTGGTTATATTCAGTGGGCCAATTATTCAACTGGCTGCTTGCAGTAAAATATCAGAACGCTTAAAGTAAATGCTGGGTTTCAGGCTGCTATAATGAGTGAAGACTCTTCTGAAAACAATGAAGGAAGTCTTGGCATCTGTACCGCAGGAGAAGAAGCAGAAGGAAAACTGGCTCAAAGGATTACACCCCGCATTCCCAGCTCTCACATACATGCCAAAAAGGGTCTTCCTGTGACTGTGGATGAAGGAAGATTTCTGGATAAACCACCTCTGTCATATATAGCTTTGATTGCAAAGGCGATACTTTCTTCCCCCACAAATAAACTGAATTTAGCTGCTATCTACAAATATATTGAAGATAATTTTCCTTTTTATAGGAACAAAGGTCGAGGTTGGAGGAACAGTGTAAGGCACAACCTTTCACTAAACGATTGTTTCATCAAGGTGGGAAGATGTGAGGATGGCAAAGGAAACTACTGGAGTATTCACCCATCAAATTTAAATGACTTTGTTCACGGGGACTTCAGGCAGCATCGAAGGTCACGGAAGCGAGGGCACCAAAAGGAGGTAGAGCACTGCCTTGCTGTGAATTATTTCATGCCATGGGGACACTGTCCTTCCTGCCCAGCACCAAACTGGCTTTACCAAACACATTATTTTCTGGATCCACTGTGGGAACTTCTCTATGCTGACAGAATGCAGTTTGTGCATGAATTCCAAAAGTGGAATGTAAACAGTGATTTAATCATGGAGAAGTTTTCACCTCAATTACGGACTGATAAACCACAAAGCACTTCTGGGGACTGGCTTCATGGATCTCCTGCCACTTCAGTTATGCAGCAGAATATTTTCCTAAATATTCAGCCGGATTTCCCCAATTCCCTTTCATTCTTTTCTCAAAAACAGCACCAAAGTGAGGCATTCAGACACATCTGTAAGTACTAGAAAGAATTTGAAGTGCAGTAACTTCCCACAGGCAGCTTGGGACTATGTCAAGATATAATATATATTTTGCAAAAGTTTTAACTTTTGTGTATGTTTAAAGGCAGCAGAAGAACTTGCTTACTTACATAAGCCAGTGATTATCCATGATTATTAGCTAAGTGTATTAGCTTTCAAACCATAACAATGAATTTTTAATAATTCTGCTAGTCAATGGCCATGCATAGATTACTTTAGTATAAAAGCAAATCCATTCAATGACTGCCCAATGAAATGATTTTTAAATTGTTCTGTATTAATCATATTACTATATACTACTGCTCTATTAGGTTCAAATTAATACACATGTATGTGTATTTATAACTATATATTCAAACATGTACAACCATATATTTCCTTTTACATTATATTGAATAGGAAGGATTAATACATGTTTCCTTTGTAATTTGAGAATGTCTTTGAAATGCTACTTTTTACCTTCCATACTGCTGATAATACTGAATTATTCTTCTACTCATTTAATATTATACTTTGGTTAGTACTCACTTGGCACTATTAATTCAGATGCATTGTATTGATCAAAAAAATCTCTGTACATTTATATGTCTTTAACTGTTAAGTTGTACACTTGTTCTTGTTTGAATAATTGTTCAGATTAATAAATATTCCAAGTGAAAAAGGATTGCAATATTATCTAAAATATGTTTTTAAGTTCAAGTCTTTAAATGATTACTTAAAGGCAACATGGCTAATTACAAGTTTACCCATTAGCTGGATATAATCCATTTATGAAATTTTCATTTTTCTGATATTTTCACCTATTGCTTAAGCTTATATCTATATTTTTAGTTTATGTAGTCATACTTATGTACATAGCTACAGAGTATATAATGTTGTAAAGTGCTCACTTAAATACATTTTTAAAATGTGTGTATCCATCCAGCAACCCTGTGGTAGCAGAAACTTTTGAAGTTTCATGGGAGGAGTGTAACAAGGATTATTGTGAAAAACCCCAGCTATGCTAAATTATAAAACTAGAAGAACTTCCTTTGAAACCCTTGCTCACAGAAAGTGCAGACGAAGGCACTGCGGTGCCTCAGTCATGAAATGCCCTTGTGTGTGTACAAAACCTGAGAACTGGACAAAGGTGGGGAAGGTGGGATGAAGGGGCTGGTCAGATGGGGAGACCAGCTAGAGGAAACAGAGATAACTGCATCTGGGACAAGGAGCTCAGACATGTTGATCAAGGAGCTATGAGAATCCTAAGGAACACAAATTGAGAACACCAGGCAATCATAACCCAATGAGAATGAAAGCTAGGGATAAGAGTCAGGGCAAGATTGATGAGTAGTAGGTGGGAAAAGTCTCTGCCTGCTATAGTTTATATACTGGATAAAATTTAATATTCATAGTCCTTTAGCTGTCAGAAAATTACTTTAAAATTACAAAAGAGAACAAGTTACTCCTGTTTGTTCTCATTGGACTTACTTGGCAAAAGCTTGTGAAGTATACCTGAGGATATTCCAAGAATGACACAATGTCATTTAACTTCATCTTCCCTGCTAAATAAGAGTTGGAGAAGGGTATTACATGAAGTGTATTACATGACACTCTGCTTGAGCTATTGTGACCTATCACTGGGTTATCCCTTAAGCCTGAAGTAATCGTTTTAGTTTGCTTGGGAAAAGAATTGTATTTTACCAGGTTAATGCTGATGGTGGAAGTGTGGCATGTACCAGTCTCTATGCACGCTTCCAGATCTTCATTCCAGTTTCCTGTGGGAATTCAATAATAGGAATTCGTGTGAAGGAGGAGACATTCTTCTGCTCAGATGCTCAGATTTTATTTGAAGACCACTTTGAAATAGTTTTCATGCCACTAGTGATACACATACCACAGAATGAGAACTCCCATCTTAGATATTTCCACTATAGCTGTCAGTATGCTTTCTTATGGTTTTTGTTTTATTCAATGTGTTTTAACTTTTTGTTTGCTTGTACAGCACCTGCATGCCACATTGGAAGATGATTCTTTTCAAGTAATAAGCAACTATTTATTTTGTCCTCACCATTCACTGGGTATTCATTGCTTTCTAACTGTGCAGAGTTCAAATACTGCTCTGAAGACCAAATTACCCAACCAATATTATATTATATTATGTTATTATCCTTTGAAGCCATAATATAATTTACTTTCAAAATAACCTGAGAGATGAGGAATGTCTTGAAGCACAGACCTAAAACTCTGAAGTCAGCTGCACACATTCACTTTGGGCATCAGTTTTGTGACATCACTGTGTAGCCCTTTATGTTCTCAAAGCCCAGCAGCTGAGCTCCCATTGCCCTGGCTTTCAGCTCTGAGTGTTCAGAATATTTCTAAGCCACCAAGCAACATGGAAACAAGTGACCATCTTGATAAGCTCTACTTTGATTACTTGTCCTGCAGCAGATGAAAGAGGCAAATCCACATCTCCAAGGCATGTTGCAATTCCCTTAATATAGAAAACGCCACTTCTTCCTGTAAACTCCAATACAGTTTGAAGCTATTTAACAAACAATACCCATTATTTCCTCATTGCATAATTTTAATTAATATAGAAGAAAAGGTCCACCTTGGATATGAAATATGGCAAAACACCAGAATTTTTCATACAACTACAGGCTATATTTTAATGCCTTCAGCTGAGGTAAGGACCAAGTTATGAATACACTATTTAGGCAAGATGCCATTTCCCCCCTGCCCTAGCCTCTTTAAGCTTGCAATCTCAATACTCTTTTGTTTTTTCATTTCAGCTGAAAGTGTAGGGTTAGTATGTCATTTTGGGATGAAAATGTCAAAGTACTAACTTGCAAACAACTTGAAGTAAAAACTTCAAAGCAATAAGAAAAAAATCAAGTTGTGTATTTTACCTGAATTCTAAACCCCCAAATACATTTAGCATAGAAAAATAAATAATTTTCTGATCTTGAACTATAATCCTCTAGTTAGAGAGGACATTAGATTTCTGATACAGGAAATTACCGTTTAATGGGAAGACAGAAATGTTCTTGAAAATTAAACAGATTAATTACATGCTTGTACAGAAATTTATGAGGCAGTACTTATGGTGTAAGAGACTCCCTAAGAAGCAAAACCAACAGTTACAGATGCTGAATAACAGAAAATCCAACTAGAACACAATATCTAAAACCCGCATGCTGACAGCTTCAGCATTTTCCAGCTGAAATGTATTATTGGGGTTGATAAAAATGTTGGGAAGTCAGAATTTCAGCATTTTGACTATAATCCTGTGTTATACACATGAATGAGACAGAGGTCATTTTTTTACTGCAGATCTACTTTAGGAGTCCACAGATGCAATGCCAGTGTATGACATAAATACCTGGGATGGAGGTCACATATGCTCTCACAAATAAAAACCGTCAATTGCTTTCAACCTTCTTTTTGCACTGAATAAGATTCTGAATAATATATTTGCTAACATTTTAAATAAACTATGCCTTAGTAAGAAGCAGTAAGAGAACTGGCCTGAACATGAGAACTTTTTATTCAGGTAACATTACACAGGTAACAATTTAAAGCCAGATAATACTAACTTTACAGTTGACCTCCACCAGATTATACAAATATTTATTCTAAAACTAACGTTTTAAGATAGCTCTGCCTGCTAAGCAAAGAAAGTTAGTACATAGTTTAATTTCTGATACATTTGCTGCCCAGCAAGACTTCTGACTCTGAGACTTGTTCTCTTTCATATTGACAATAAATGCTGTCCAGGGGCACAAATGAAAGCTTTATAGAAAGAGACACGGACAAGCCCTCTAACCACTCAAACTTATGCACACTGACTTATGTTCACCCAACAGTTATCCATTTCTTATATTCCCTGACCAGGTTATAGAAGATGACCTTTGGAGGCAGCAGAACAGAAATGCCTCATCCAATGTGCTGAGGCTCATGTACATGGATGCAGAAAGAATTTGTCAGGTTTGGCCTGTAGTGACACCGTGAGGGAAAAAAAGAAAAAAGGGAAACACTCAAAGCTTCTTTGAGAGTTGGTGGAATTGGAAATGAGATTATGGAAATGAAAATGTCCCAGTCACACAGAAAGGATTCAGGATCAATAAAGGACACAGATATGGTTGATGGATTTATGTGTGCCCTCCCACAGCTAATTATTTTAATTTCTTTGAACTGTAATTTTAATTAGGATCTTCCTAGGTTGGTATAATATGATCTGCACATGTTGAAAATATGAAAAAAAAGTGAAAAATATTCCTGATCTATATTACACACGAAATTGGGGTAATCACTTACAAATTGAATTCTTTCTGTGTAAGGGGTAGTGTCGTGCCAAATGGATCGTGCAGACATGAGTCAAACGACACGATTTTTGTATCATAGACCAAGTTTTGAACCTTTTTGCCAGTACTGACTCCTGACCAGTTACATCTCAGCATGTGAGAAATGTCCTGGGAGAGCCTACTGAAATGGTTGAAATCCACCATAGCAGCCATAGACCACCTTGCCCCTGTGATACAGATGGCATAGATGATGTGACTGAAAAAAGTTGGAGGTCAGACTCTCCTGAGACCTTTAAAATTCTTTTAGTCTGTATTTATACTATGTTTAATAGGGTATTAGAGATGATGTCCATGAATGACTCCTCTGTGTCTTACCTGTTCCCTGCACAACTGAGGATCTGGTCATCGGCATTAATTATTTCACCCTTTCATTCTCCTGGTGCTCCTTCAGCATTGTCTTTCTGTGTCTGTGTTCCTTTGTTGTCTTTCAGTTGCAATCTGAATTTCTCACTTCAGGTTTTCCTGTGACTCTACTGTGTTTCTTTCTTATGTATGACCCAGTTAACACTGTCCAAGAAGAACTCTGGATCCCAGTTTTCCCAGTTCATCACAGACAAAATTAAGCTTATATCAATGTACTGGAATAAGACTTTAACTCCTGAAAGAATGATATAGAAAGAAGCTATAGCTACTGCTTCTGATTGTATCAACAGCCATGAAAAAAAGAACTAATTTCATTGGAAGCAACAGACCATAAAGTAAGTAAAACTGAGGCTTGCAGACTTTATTTCTATCATAAGACCATATTGTACTAATTTTCCTGTGTGCCTGACAGATTTCTTATCTCAAACTATCATAAACTTGACTCAATAATGGTTTCTAAAAAAGGTCATGAGAGTGTTTTTACAGAAAACATATGTCAACTCAATTTGGTAATCCAGAAGAGTTGACAGTGTTAACCAAGCAATGTTGCACATGAACTGAACTAAGTGTATTTTCAGTACAAGACGCATTTTAAGCAGCTCAGTAGTAGGCTGTTGAGATTGTTTATCTAATACAGAAATATTTTCAGACACTTGAAGTATGTGTGTGTGTGTTTGGGTGTGCACACAAGCACTTGTGCATATTTATGAGTACTCAAAATCTCATCTTTAAATGGTATAACTTTGCAACAACTTGAAAAATCTACATAGGAAGTACAGCGGGTGTAAAAAGCACATCAGTGATGCTCCAGTATTAATAGCTGGTATGTTGGCTGCTTTCACTGCTCCTCATATTCATGACAGAAAAGCTAGACATGTACAGATAATTATCCCTTATATCTTAGTAGTACTAACTCAAAGATGAGATTAAAAATTGTAATTCTGTTTAATCCATGTAGCCTGTGACACAATCAAATAAAAAAGGTAATGAGAGTACAACTCATGAAGCAGAAGTAGAAATAATGGCATAAAGGATACTCCATCAGTTAAAATCTCTAAATGTATGTCTGATTGCTGCAGATGAAGAAATCATTGTTTAAAACATCAAGCACCAGGTTCACAGACAATTCTAAAATGCAAAGCAACAAATTAAAAAGCACACAGTAAGAGTCAGAATCAATCAGGACAAAATTTGTGTCATGCTTGAAAGCCTTACTAGAATTCATACAGCAATGCTTCAGTTAGTAGATCTTTTGTTAATTGAGATACAACAATACATACCAAAATTTAGTGAGAAATGGCAGATGTGCTACTAGCTGATAATTACTTTGCAAATCTGAATCAAATAATAGCTTTCTAACAATTAGAGTAATCATAGTAATTTTAAGGGTGGAGAGAACAAGGATGATATCAAGTTTGCGATATAAAAAACTGGAATTAATACTTGAATAATCTCCATCATTAATCAAGAAATAAATCCATCTTGCAAGTGGATTTCTTGAGAGCAGTTAATAACTGCCATCACACTTTCCTGAGCCTGCAATCCAAATATAGATAGAAGAATGACTGATATTAGTTGTCTGAAAGTGACAATTCCCTTCTGAATATCACCAGAGCACGTGACCTGTATAATATGAAGTTTTGAAGTTAAATGATCTTATAAGGAAATAATTCAGCAGCCAGCTTGATGACTACTGTGCATCACAAGCATAGAGACATAAAGACTTTGATAACCCTGATGTATCTGAAGGTAAGATGAAAAAAATAGTGCTATTTTTTGGTGTGCATATATTTAAACTAAAAATCAAGATTTGTTTTCCACCAATTTAAAAGCATTTAATTATATTCCTCTTATATCCATAAGATTTAAGCCTCTGTTAAGAGGAAGATGCACCACCCAACAGGTCATGGGATATTCCCCAGGCATACTGATCTCCCTGCTGAAGCTGTTCCCTCTGCAAAGCTCTGGAACACACAGTCAGTAAGAGCTAAACTGGATGTTCTGTGTTCCTACAGCCCAGTAGCACAGGGCAGCTTCCTGCATGGAGGGGTGTCTGAAAATGTAGCTCCTGCTACTCCTCTCTATTCACTCCAAATACATGGTAGGTCAGGGGCCAGATAAGAGATCTTCCTCTGCCTCTCAAATGGGTTTCATAAACAGACTCACATAGACAGGCTCTCACTCCTCCTTTCTCCAATTTTCTTTCCTTTTTGTTTCAGAATATAATCAAAAGGGACAGCATAAGGGACAGCATTTGGGACAATCTTTTGGTCCTCTAGGCATCTGACTTCTGATTGTTTGAGTGTTAGTGGCACTGTAGCTTGTTAAGAAAATAATATAAATAGAAAATTAAAAAAAAAAAAAGACAACAAAACTTTGGTCGCTTTGGTCATGAAAACTATGAGATTACAAACTGGAATTTCATTTGTCAAATTCATATTTTGGTTTACTTTTTCTTTAATAGCCTGATTCTTAACTTATGGAAGTCAGCTATAACTTTTGTGCCAATGTAAGTGACTGTGAAAGGCAGTAGAAAACAGGCACAGTGTGTAACAGTGAATAAATACATTGTTTTACAGACTCAGAGCATGCCCAAATGCTTTTTTAAAATCCACCACCAATGTGCAATCTGACAAATTCCACAGAGACCAGTTTGTACATTTGAGGTATCAAACATTTGAAATAATTAGTATGGGGAAATGAATGTGAAAGCAAAATCCTATGTTTCAGTGACCAGAAGACATCTTTTCATATAGAATGAGAATAGATGAATTAAACTCTACTAGGAAAAAAAAAAAACCAAGGTGGTCGCTAAACCTTTGAAATTAACAAAGTAATCTATTAGCAAACAAAAGCAAAGGCAAGTTTCCAGCATCCAACATGCCAGTGAATTGTTTCCTAGAATGGCAATTTGAATGCACATGAAAAGTAGCAGGAATGGCTAATTTTTCTAACTGTACTTCAACAGAACACTGTCACTTGAAAGACCAAGGAAGAAATATGGCCTAGCATGGCCAGTGGATGTTACTGTGAATTTATGCTGTGATTTAAATGGTACCCTACAAGAAAGAAATATTGAAAGAAGAAACAAAATTTTAATCCTACTGGAAAGCAGAAATTTTTTTAAAGCAACTTTTTTTTCCAGAAAACTATCACAGCAACTACTCTGAAAACAAAACTACCCTTTTGTCTGCAGAATGGTAAACTTCTCTGTAGTATCTTAACAAAATACCTAAGACTTTTTCACATCAATGATTGACTCTTCCAGGCAAAGTACCTTATGTACATCTATTGCAAAATGATGGTGTCCAGGATTTACTGAAGAGTGTAAGCCAGTAATTGACACAAAATATGGCCCTCTGTGGATATATGAGTGAAGACAATAGCTTCAAATATACTTCTATGAATTCTTATGTTCTGTGACTTACAAGAGAGACAGACTAAATGCAGGGTTTTCTGTATCTGCTATGTTGAACTATTTTCTTAACTAAGGGGTAGAAATGTATCCAACACATTCAATATACCTGGCTTTTGGACAAATATTTCATTTGACAAAGGAAACAAACCATCTTCATGTTCCTAGAAGTGGCAAAATCATATTTTTGAATAAAAGAAGAATTCAGAATGTCTTAACCCTGGTTCAGTGCAGATCATCTAACAGTTGTTTGTTATCCCAGCATCTTAGAGCTATTTCAGATCAGATCAGAATCTTTTACTAGCATCAAATGACACTGATTGATTGGAGGAGTCAAAAGGACTCCTCCTTATTAGAGAAAGAGAAGCAAGAACAGCATGTATACCAAAGGCTGTTAACAAAAGAAATGCTCCCAAATTTGTAGGATGGGAGTCAGTCAGGATCAAGATTAATGTGACTTTATGGAGATGCTGAAGTGAAGAGATACAGAAGCCAACAGTAGCATGTACACATTCTTCACTAAAATTTCCCTATATTTTATCTCATCATCCAACTAAGCATCTTTCTGGCCTTTTGTGTCATTTTCCTGTGCAATGGAAGCACTCCAGTCCTGCATCCTTTCTCTGGCAGCTACCTGGCCAGAAAGAGGCCCTGAGAAGGGAAAGAGCCCTTCTTTCTTCAATGTCCTTTGAATTGTTATCTTTGAGAATTCTCTTTACTTTGGACTTGGATTTGTAAGGCTCCATGAGCTTCTACTGTTTGTTGTCTTTTAATATTTTGCAGTCTCACACCAGTGTAAGGGGAATTGTGGGAACCAACAGGAGTTTTGAAAAACAAGGTTTTATACAGATGAAGCCACCACCCTGAGCATGTGGAAGGGACAGGGACACTTGTTCAATGGGGAGAAGACAGGCAAAGGGGTGAAGAGGGATAGGCTCTGGCATAAAGTCTGCTCATTCCTAAATCAGAGATTGCTCACTCTGGCTTATCACAGACTCCAGCTGCCTCTCAAAAACCTGATTCAGTCAGGAGGAAATGTGAAAAAAGAGTGGCAGTGACCTGCCACAAACAGGAGCTGAGCTACTGCATTCTCACAAAGTTTCATCACTACTTTGGATCTGTCACATCAGTGGTGTGAATCAGTGAACTGGGAGCAGTGCTCAGAACTCAGAAAATGTACAGCCTCACAAAATGGTGATCTGCAAATCTAAAGGAAAAGCTATATATTAGATAACGTCACAGCCTGTCAGACATGTGACCTTTAATTAAAGCATGTGCAATCATGCTTTTTAGTCCTCTCAGCAGTGATACTCAGCTCAAAATGAGAAATTTTCAGAGGCAGAAGGTTCATTGGCAATGGGTCTGAAGAGGGGATGCTAGGTCAATCTTTCTGAGGTTCTGGTTGGGTCTAGTGAATTAGTAGCATCCTGCTATCCCAAGATGTGCTTTATATTAGTCTTCTTCATAGAGGCAGGTGACACAAGACTGACACAAGAGACTGAGATGGAAGATGAAATCCTTCTGTGCATTGAACTGTGTCTGAAAGAAGATACTAGGTGAGGCTGGCAGTCTGTGTCAACAACAGTCTAACTAAGAGCTTACTCTGTGAGTACCTTACAGAATTGTAGAACTATTCAATTTGGAAGGAATCTTAAAGATCATTTAGTTCCAACATTTCTCCTTCAGGGGAGGGTATACCTTTCACTAGACCAGGTTGCTCAAAGCCCTATCCAACCTGGGTTTGAATGCTTCTATGGATGGGGAATTCACAGCTTCTCTGAGCAACCTGTTCCAATGACTCACCATAGTAAAGAATTTGTTCCTAATATCCAATCTAAACCTACCTCTTTCAGTTTAAAGTCCTGCCACCACATGCCCTTGTAAATAGTCCTTCTCCAGCTCTCCTGCAAGGCTGTTTAAACAGATGCAATTCATACTGCATGGGGGAACTGCACGTGCAGCATGATAACTGCATCCTTTCCCCAGATTTTCATAGTGTCAGTGCTTCCATTCCTTCCAACATCGGTCACTTGCTTAGAACTGTCAGTAAGGGTTGTCTTCATTGCAAATTGTAGTGGTGAGTTTCTTTGGTGACATGGTTATGGAGCTTTGGAAGTAACTGCAATTCCCATTTCTCTGGAAGTTCACTGACAGGGTGCCAGGATGTAACTCAATCCTACATAAGAGGCACTTTGTCCCCATTTTCACCATGCAACCATGCAGTCTGTGAGTAGCTTTTTTCATGTATCTGCCATAAGGATTAATTTGCAAAAAAAAAACCCAAAATAAAACAAAAACAAAACCACAAACAAACAAAGCGCTTTAATGCTGTTTTAACAGAATTGGAGAATAAGGGTATTACCAAAAATAAGAGCATTACCAGCACCTTTACCGAAAGCTATGTGTCTTCCTGCAAAATGTAGTATGTCCTAAAATTCTTTCCTGATGTTCTTGTTTGTCAATGAGTTAAGTACATGCTGGTTTAGGGACACAATTTCTTCATACTTGTCTCCAGTTTTTGTCATTTGCATGCCTAAATCCATGTGCAATGCACTGTTAATTTACCCCATAGTGTTCCCATGGAACATAATTTGTACGCACATAAAATATCAATGTAACATCTAGAGATGAAATCCAATGGAAACAGTTTACTGTGAAATCCAGTCTTTGTTCCCTCATTTTTCCACTTCACTGACGCTTTTTCCAAGTACTCCTAGAGATCCCTTGTGCAATCCCTCGTTATGCTGCATTATTACTTATTTTGGAAATAAACTAAAAGTACTTTTTATACAATCTAATTTCCCATAATCATTGAAATGGTCTTAAGATAGTTTTTCAGAAGAGAAAATGCTAATCAATTTTATTTCAAAGCCACATTGAAATTCCACATAAATTGTTGCCAGAGTGCAAATGCTCCTCAACCGGGAATGGTGAAGGGAGGGAAGAGAAATATATGCCAACTCTCAGTTTAATAGAAAGGATGTGAGATCCGTTTTATTTGAATCAAATACTATTTAGCAACTTAAGCATCCGGAGCACATCTGATAACTTGGGTAAAATGTATTGATTTCTCTATTGATTTTTCTAATATACCTTCTCTGTGAGGGAGTTATAACTGAAAGTAGCAAGTAACTCAGCTAATACCAGCTCTAAGTAGTGTGCAGATGTTCAGCTACACAAGATAGGTCATCACTAAATTCCAGAACGTGACAGGTCCTGGTCTTCCACGTGGAGGCAATACATGGTATTGGTTCTTTCTCTCTTGTCTTGCAATGTTTAAATTTTTTCCCAATATGAAATTTCTTATGCATTTTTCCATTGCTGTGAAAAAGTGGTTTTGTTCATGAACTAGACTTATTAGATAGTATATGGCCTTTATACTGCTAGACATTAACTTTAACTTAGGATCAAGCATATAAAGCCTTTTTCTGCAGCCCCAAAGCTGATTCATTAGTTGAAATAATACACAGGACTACATAAAATACCTGTGGATTTCTGAACAATTTATTTTCAAGACCAGCTCTAAAACTCTGCAATGTTTGTCACTCTCTCTGAGCAATTTTATATAAACAAAGGATAGCAGGAAATTCTTGCACTTTCAAAAACAGTAGAATTTCTGCCATTGCCTTCAATAGTATCAGAATTTCCTGGGCACAGAGAAAAGTTATCACTGAACTCACAGCAAGCTTTACTTTCATAGAATCATAAAACATGCTGAGTTGGAAGGGATACATCAGGATTGAGTCCAACTCCTGCCCGGATGCAGGACACCACAAGAATCGCACCAAGTGCCTGAGAGCATTGTCCAAATGCTCAAGTAGTACTTTGTACTGTTGGTTCTAGCACTGCAGTTGCTTTCTTAAATTCAGAGCATAAATTTAAAGCAGAGCCACAAAGTATACCTTAGAAGTAGAAAAAAGAAGAAAAAGGTCTAAAAAAATCCAGTAAAGGCAACTTTAAATTACACTTAGCATTATACATATTTGTACATAAGGAGTAACACTTGAAATATACTTCCAGCAGTAGGAACTCAGACTTTCAGTTTCAACTCTAAAGGTCCCAGAATAGAGTCTGCAATGAGGCGTATTCTGGGCGCTCTGGTCCTTTAACCAGCTGTCCACAGGATTTTCTGTATGCCCTAAGTGTGAAGAGGAGGTTGATACTGCTCCTCAGATGGCAATTGCCACAATGGAAGAGGAAAAGCTGGGCCAAATAGGTAAATGGCTGCACTGAGATTTTGCTACTCTTTTTGCAGATGCATCATAAAATAAGGGGTCACCCTTCCAGCAAGCATTATGCTTACTCCCAGTTTCTCTGAGAGACTGTCCCCGAACCTCCTCCACCGAAACTGTGCCTCTGTGCGGGGATCACCTGCTCAGGGCAGGGAGCGGTGCATTCCCGGGGCAGAGCGGGGTCCACAACCCCGCAGCCCAGGACCGCCCGCCGGCAGCGCCCCGCACACCTCCTCCGCTGGGGCGGCACAGCCCGCCCCTCGGGGCTCTGTGTTAGTTTACACACAACAGCCAACGGCAGCGACTCAAACACAAACCAAAACAAAGAAACAAATAAGAATTCTTCTGTTAAGTGCTGTTGAATCCGGGAACGTTTCCCCTTTCCCTCGCACAGGCCTAAGCTGGATACACCGCCCCGCTGCGCTAACGGGGTGCGGAGCGACGAACCCGGGGAAAGGCTCTCGCCCTCCGCCCGCCCTGCTCCGCCGCCGGCCACGCGGGGGCACCAGAGCGCCGCG
>VZRX01023344.1:695614-714306 GCA_013398075.1 Notiomystis cincta | reverse complement strand
GCTGAGACACCCGGCCGAGGGCTGAGACACCCGGCCGAGGGCTCAGACACCCGGCCGAGGGCTGAGACACCCGGCCGAGCGCTGAGACACCCGGCCGAGCGCTGAGACACCCGGCCGAGGGCTCAGACACCCGGCCGAGGGCTGAGACAGCGGCCGAGCGCTGAGACAGCGGCCGAGGGCTGAGACACCCGGCCGAGGGCTGAGACACCCGGCCGAGGGCTGAGACACCCGGCCGAGGGCTGAGACACCCGGCCGAGGGCTGAGACGCCCGGCCGAGGGCTCAGACACCCGGCCGAGGGCTCAGACACCCGGCCGAGCGCTGAGACACCCGGCCGAGGGCTCAGACACCCGGCCGAGCGCTGAGACACCCGGCCGAGAGCTGAGACGCCGGCGGTCGCGGGTGGCACCCCTGGTCCCCCCTAACCCTGAGCCGTCAGCAGGTCATTGAGCGAAGGGGAGGTGCTGCGGCGAGGCACGTTCGCTGTTCCTTCTGTCAGGTGTGAATGGAGTGTTTACCAGGGCCAGGGTGCGGGTGTGGGTGTTGGCAGAATTTCTCTAGCTCTTCTCTGCCCTTATAATACTTGTTCTTATCGTATGAAAACAGGACAGCAAGTCATCTGCCTCCACCCAAAGAGTCACCAGACACCCTCTTCCTCTGAGTGCTGCTCCATGGTTCTAGCGCCAGCAGAGCTCCTGTCACCACAACTGAGAGAAAATAAGCATACATGCGTTTAAAAGCAGCTTTTAAACTGCCTTTTCACCTGTCCTGGGTGAAATCGCAATCACACCAATCCATAATGGTGTCAAAGAACCCAAAACTGTCTTGCTCTACATGGATGCAACTTCATGGCTGCGCAGAATCCCAACATCAAAAAAAGCATTCAAGCACAGCCGTATCTCAGTGACTGTATATGATATTTTGCTGCTATTACATCTGTAACTTACAAGTCTCAACCAGACCCTGACTCCCCTGAGCCAAACGCTGGACAAAGCCTTCCCTGGTGCCCACCAAAGGCAGTGAAGGTGGCCAGGTCCCATGCGGAGTGCGCCAGGCCTGAAGGGCTTACAAGTCCAGAAAGACAAAACAAACAATGACAGACATAACAGGCGTGCAGGCAGCTGCCTTGGCCCTGACCCTGCCATTTTTTTCTGGTTTGGTTAAACCCTGCCTGAGAGGATGCACTCTCTGGACACTTATTTTAAATGCAAATCTTGCTGGTTCACTAATCCAAGGAAGCTGAATATACTTTCTTTAATATATTCTAAGTTGAGCCTTTAAAAGCATCAGCATCAAATATGTTTTTGTATGTTTAAACCATCAACAGAAAATAATCAATAAAGTGTCTTTTTTTTCTGTATGTTTCCTTTAAAAATTATGTTTGCTCTTCTCTTTTCTCTCTCCACTTTTGTTTTCCTCAGCTATTTCTATTAGTATTCATTCTTCCCAGTTTTATGCTCCATTTCCTATTTTAGGTTTCTATCTTGTGTATTTATTTTTACTCATGTAGTCCCACTAGGTATCACTGAAACTAGTCACATGCTTAATTTAACACATAAATTTTTTGTGATATTATTATTTTGCTTTTTATGCAACTGTTAATCCCTAGGTATCCTTTTCCTTGGCTCTTTGTGTCTTATCTATCTTTTGACTGAGACTCTAAGGCAGTGATTTCTGAGTCACTTCAGTTCAGCTTCAGTTCAGCTCTTTACCTTTTCTGTGGGATTTTAGGTCCCCAACCTTCAGCCACACTATGCCTGGAGTACAAGTGTCTGTTTCTCTTTGATGAAACTTCATTTCAAGGTCCAGCTAACATGCTTCAGTCCAACGTTCCAACCTGGCCCTACCCCAGATCCTGCCAGTTACCCACCAAGAGAAGCCCTCTGGACTCCTTTATTGCTTTGCCCACCAAGTCAGCCTCAGCCAAGTCATCTTGCTCATGTCAGGTTCCTGCCTTCCACCTGGCCTCCAGAGTTTCATATCATCCTCAAAGACAGATCCCTGCACAACTAACCACCTTTCTTGTTGAGGAGATATCTCCTGTCTGGATAGCCACTTGCTATACAAGCTCTGTCCTTTCTGGATCACACTGTTACAGTCTTACAGGAAAGGCAGGACTTCTCCCATTAAAAGAGTACAAAGCAGGAAAGGTAGGTACAGAGGGAAAAGAAATGGAATTTATAAGAGGTGAACTGGATGTAATATTCCTGAGGGTTTTGACCTTCCCTCAACTCCCTTCATGTGGTAGCATCCCCTGTCAGCTTGAGATCTACATTGAGCTGAGTTTCTTTGTTCATAAAGATGTAAGTTATAGAAGTGCCATGCCTTTCCCCCTCTTTATTTAGCTGAATTCTAAACATCAGTAAGTTTGCTGAGCGTGATTCCAGAAAATTGCTCAAGTTACCCTCCATACCTGCAGTTCTTCTCTGCCCACAGAACAATGAAACTGTCAAAGGAAAGAAACCTCTGGGTTAGTCTTCACATTTTGAGCACCTGAGGGTTTTTTCCTCCTTTGTCAGACTGTCTCTTAGAGGACCTCTAGCTGCTGATCTTTCCTTGGTAATGCTGTTTTGTGGATCCTAAGTAGGTATCACATGCATCTCAGCTGAGCAAAGTAACTCCTTTATATTTCTAATTTTAAGACAGCAAGAGACAGAAAATGAGACTCCTTTTCTGCTTGCCAATTTACCTAATATTTGAGTGTGTTGCTAAGTATTCACATGGATTGGATGTTTGATATACCTGTGTGTTTCCTATTAAAGATCTACCGGCAAATTAGGAGGGTTTCATATGAACTTGTTGATTCATAAATGAAGCTGCCTTTCTCTGGACCTTGGTAATTTTTCTGCATATGGCATGACAATGGGACTTGGTAGGCATTCTCTGCCCCCTCTCCTCAAGCACATTCTTTACTTTATAGAGCACCAGGTTGGTTTATTTTCAAATATTCGTTGGGAGGTATTCAGGATCCCCACCTTCAAACTTGAACTTCAAAGTTGAACAGGGTGTCTAGTGCCCATCTTCTCAGCATATTTTTCAAGAACAAATTATAAACATTTCAAGTAAAGTGCACTTATTACAAGTTTGTTTGCCAAGTACTGCTGCCTCCCTTCCAAGTTCCAGCTATGTCAAAGCATGTGGTTTACAAACAGGTTCCTCCCTTCAGCTGGTACATGGATGCCAGGGCACAGGGGCTTATCTTTAATGAAGGAGTTTACAGGATGAAAGAGGAAAATGCCGTGGGAGTTACTTGACAGACTCTCACTTGTCACAAAATGTGAAGGTATGTTGTAGTTGCTGAGCAGATGAATGAAGTGATGTGCAAGAGGAGTTATACCCCCCAAGTTCTTCCAGCACCTGATCTAAAACTCCCTGAAGTCAATAGATTTCTTTTGATTTCTATGGACTTTACACTGGTCTTTCAGGTGATTACTTACTCTAATCATGAGAAACTGCCTACCCCAGGATTTATCTCTTTAGAGAAGCCTGAGGTCATCTGACATTCTTGAATATTTGCAACCTAGCTTACAAAAAAATGTTTATTGAGGAGATAGATAAAGATAAAGATAAAGATAAAGATAAAGATAAAGATAAAGATAAAGATAAAGATAAATCCAACATTCAGAAAGCAATGCTTCCCTTGGTTTCATTTTTACTTTATGCTAGATCAAATGCAACTTACATAAAGGACAAGTTACTTTACCTTGATGTTTGGGTCAACCCTAATTCCAAGAGAACATAAATTTGGCATGAAGCCATGTGCTTCTCATGCATCATACTTCACATTGGGATCTACCATTACACAGACTCAAATACACACTGTGTACCTGTTTCTTACCATTTTTCTTTTCTATCATAGCTTGTGTAGCAGAATAAAGAACTTTCAAACACCCCTCTGAAGATTTGTGAGAACTCAAGAAGTTGCTCCAATAAATGTTAGCCTGCTCAGAATATGTAATATGTATGAAAGAACTGCTATTGCTATATTCTCCCATGACTCTACTTCTCAGTCATATTTTACTGTGTTTTGCAGCAGATTTTAATAATATGTCTATTATTTTCAGGGGCTTTCACCCTAATTTATACTAATAGGCCAAAGGTAGACTTTGTTTAAAAGAGAGCTCTCTTGTCTAGGTAATAGTGATGGTAGATTTTTTTGGAAATCTTGTCTTTTTTTATTCTTTCTGGTTATAATAATCTTTATAGTATACCATAATTTGCATAGCTTAATTACATAATTAAATATATATATCTATCTCCAATTACATAATTTCATTCATAAATTCATATCTCTGCATGAGATTGATACCTGATTCTCTGCCATACTGTACATTGTCTTTCCCTTCCTTTGTCATGGAAGGGAACACTGAGTCATGAAGTAGTGATGATGATCCAGTGTCAGACTTATCCATCTAAATTAGTGGAACTAAACTTTCAATATTTCAGAAAATGTCCTAAATTTTTGCTGTCTCAGTTATGAAAATGGTGCACTTTGCTTGCTCGCTTGTGTAGGACTTTATTTCCCATGCACTAGGCAAGTTATTAAATGTATGATTCACAGTCAGTGCCTTGTAGCCTGGATTTTTGTGAACTAGATGGGTCAGTCCCTATCTTTTTTTTATGTATGCAGAACAAAAGGGCAATAGAAACCTTCCTCAGATCCTAGGAATCTCTTGCAAATGCCAAGGCAGTGACAAATGCAGAATTTGCAGAAAACAGAAGAGTGGTTTCAGTGTGGCCCTGACTGCACAGCACCTCAGCTTCTGGTCACACCAGTGCTGCCCTGTCAGCTCAAGGCTCTGGTCCCAGGGGGAGCTCCCTCTGCTCAGCTTACATGCTCCCTTGAGCTCCAGGGCTGGTTTGTAGCATCCAGCTGGACACAAGGCTGATGGTGCTCGTTGTGGGAGCATCTAATACAAATATCTGTCTATAAAATTCTGGCTAAATACTCAGAAATCTGAACAGTCATCTTTGTTATTATAAGCCCAAAATTTAAAAAGTGAGAAATAATTGTGCTGCACCATTAAGGCATTAACAGAGCAAAAGTGGAGTGCAGAAAACAAGTGTTTGGCTACATTGGATAGTGATAGAGGTTAAATCTAACATGAAGACACTGCTCAGAGTGAAAGTGGCATTCTCCTAGAAAAAAACTCCTGACTCTCAAATTTGTGTTTATTGTTAGTTTTTCATTTCAGTGGTGGAGAAAGCAGTGTGAGGGCTGCCTGAAAACAGGACCTGCCATCTGCCTGGGCAGAAGTTACACATAACTTTTTCAAACACAGACCATTCTATGAGCTACCTAATCTTGTGAGGGCGTGCACAAAACCCGGCCCATCTCCCTTTGAGCTGCCTTTCAGCTCCAACTGTTGCCAGTAAAAGAATCTTCTCTGTTTATTCTGTTATGTTTTTCATTATGAAGCTTATGTATTGTCTTCTTTTCTTGTTCTTGTACTCAAAATGCTGAATTATTGGTCATGGTTCTGTGTGACCTGGTTCTGACGTTCTTAGTCTAGCTGCTGTATTTTTGTTACATGATATTTCAGGTACATCACTCTTTTGGAAAAGTACATTTCTTTTGTGAAGGAGCTTCTATTGTGTGCCTGTTTTTCACAATATATATGTATGGTGCCTGCTGCAAATGATTGTCTGCTGTATACATAAAAATAAGGTGTTTTAATCATGATATGCCCATCATTCCTGCTGGGCAACTTAAAGTAAAAACTTTTAAAATGTTTAAAAGAAAAAAAGGAAGCACTGATATATCCTGGAAATTTTCTGTTCAAGGAGGTAAAAAACCAAAGCCCAGTCTTATTCAATACTGCCTATTGGAGACAAGAAAATCTAAGTGTATGCTTTTCTCTTCTGAAGCTCATCAAATGTAGGCTGTTTCATATCAGTGGCAGGAATGAAATGTCAGAATTAAAGTCCTTAAAAATTTTCCTGGACCTCAGCAGCCAAATCACAGAGCCATCTGGAGCTGACCTCCATTGATGAAGAGGAGCAAAAGGAATGATGAAGTCTACAACTAAAAGTGGCTGAAACCTGTTCATAAACAAACAGGAAATGCCTGTGGTCTGATGAATTTCAGTATGATGTTTTCCATCTCTGAACTGCTAAAAACTTTTCAAAAGCCTGGATTAAACTGAGAGGAAAGGGGTTTGTTTCCATCAGTAAGGTTATTTATTCCACACAAGAAGATTTTGACTTGCGATGAAAGCTCTCATTGCCTTAGGAATATGAGGTTAGTTCGAGCTGTCTTGATATCAAATAATAATTACGTGCTTTATGACCTCTGTCATAAAGCATCCAAGAGATCAAAGACCAAAATACTGTTTGTTCATTTTATATTGATTTTGTTCAATGCTAGTAGCAGATAGGACTTGGTTTTTTTCTTGCAAAGTCCATTTTTTGTTTCTTTAGGTGCAGTAAACTGATTGTTGCTTAATTTGTTGTGTCATTTTCATCATTTATCTTGGAATTTGTCTTCCATACATAACAAACCATAAGAATGGACATTTGGTAACATGAAGGCAATTCCTAAATTTTCTAAAAAAAGGCATAAAAATGTATTATAGATTTGGGGGCACAGAAGACTCTTGTATAAAAATATAACTTAATAATTTATTTTTATTCATACCCCTTTCAAATCAGTGATATACCATTAATTGATTTCCTTCAGGGATCCTTAGAAAAAATGTATAAAGTGGAAAGTATATTATATTGCTCTGCAGTTCGGTTCATTTAATGCTACAAACTTTTCTGTTGTAATAGTACAGATTTTTTTTTCTGTAAGGAGGTTTATGAAAAGAGAAATTCAATCAATAGAGAAATTCAAGGAGTTTAAATGAGAAAAAACTAATGCCCTAAACTGGAATTTTGAGAAGACACCAAAATAAGTGTTACCTCTCCCTGACATTAGTGCAGTGAGGATAATTTACCGAGTAAATGCTCAGGACTGTACTTTCTACATGCCATTGGAAAGAGATGGTACTTTCAGCAACAGTGTGTCTTTCTTCTTGCACTGGACACAGCATTGGGTCTATACTGGCACAAGAACAGGGATGTCACCTGCCAGTATCTTTATAGGTTGCCTGGTTAAAAAAAAAAAGAAATTAAAAAAAATGTTTAAAGCCGAGGAAAAGGTTCAAAATTATTTTGTTTCCTTTCCAGAATATCTCTTTGATCTTGGTCACTCTTTGTCCCTCAATTTGTTCTCTATATGACACAAATAATAATAGTTACTAACTTCTCAGGATTTCTGAGTGATGTGACTTGTAAATTGTTGTCTATGAGGTTTTCTTACTGGCAAGTAATATCAAAGTCCCCCATTACAGTTATTAATACTTTATACAGTAGTATATGCTTAATAAAATAGTCTAATGCTTGTAAAGCAACTTCCAGTGCCATACCTACAACTTCTTTGGAGTTTCTTGGAATTTTTCTGGTTCTATGGGTTTTTCTGGGGGTTGGGATTTTTTAAAAAACAATTTTTAATACAGTAGTATCTCCTAAAAGTCTTGTTCTGAGAACAATATGCTAGCAGTGAGGACTCTTTTCTTTCCTTAGACTCACAGGTTTTGTACAGATACATTTGAAGGCCTCTATTTTGATGGCTGCAAGGTCCCAGAGCTCAGTATTGCAACCTCGTCTTTTCAAAATTTTGCAGATGATAAAACCAGAAGTACTATTGTATAAAGCAAGCTGCTGGAGCTGCCTACATTAATTCTTATTTGAGCTACAAAATGTCTTTTAGAAAAATATTTAAAGGTTGCTGTTGAGAAGGTATCTGCTGTAGGCTGTAGGAAGTTGCTCACTTCAATTTGTGAAAATATGCATCTTTATTTCTAGAATTATTTTGTCCAGATTTTCCTACTATTTTACCTCTTTATATTGTTAATTTCATGTATTTGAAAGATTTAAGAGTCCATAATCAGATCTGTATAATTCCCCATGGTAACAGCTTAGAGGTTAGGTCCAAATCAATCTTTAGTATTCTCAGCTGATAAACTAAGCAGATTGAGCGCTTTGAATCTTTTACCCTGAATCATGATTAACAGTCCCCAAGTCAGGCTTGTGACTCCTCTCTGAACTTCTTCAACAATCTCCCTGAACCATGGACCCCAGAACTGGACAAAATATTACAGTAATGATTTCATCAGTGCTAAATACAACAGTAACATAATAACTTTCGACACCTATCTTCATTCATTATTCCTCTGATACCTATTTATTAAGCTCATATTAGACATTTTGTACACCATGTCACTTTGGGAAATTATACCCAGATGACTATGAACTCTGATCCTCAACTCTTTCTGAGAAGTATTGGTTCCCAGAAGTCTCTTAATTTCAGGCTGAAATGCTAGTTCTTAGATATTTAGTTATGTTAAATATATTTGCCACAGTAAGCTCAGTACTGTTTACAAGGGAATTGATTACCTGGTGTTGGTAATGACTATTCCTCCAGTCACTGTTTTGTTTTCAAATACCTGGTGTTGGTAATGACCACTCCTCCAGTCACTGTTTTTTTTTTTTCAAATATGAGCACTGATAGCCCAGCTCTGGTGAATCACCTGTGCCCTAACGTTCAGTTGATGGAGAAGATTCTTTCAAAACATATTCCCATAAGAATGATATAATTCTCAGGCACAACTTGGTAAGATGCATATCTGAATACCAGAGGTAAGGAAGGAAGGTGGCCACTTTCCTTCCACCAGTTATAAATTTGCACATTGCTGTTGATATGAAAGGCCTTTCAAAGTAAAGGTAGTCATTATCATCTTGTGTTGAATGCCACAGTTCAAGAACTTGCTATGTGAAGATGAATTGTCTTTCCTTTGTTCTACATTAACCCATCAATGATACTATAATAATAAATGTATTATGATAGCATATAAAGACTGGGCTAAATAGCTTAAAATTATCTTTGCAATTCTAAAAATTCCAATTAAATCTCCCCAAACTATATTTTTTTCTTCAAAGTAGGCTGCAAAGCAACAGTGTCAGAGCAAAGATTAGTCCTCCTGAATCCCAGCTATTGGTTAGAACATCCTTTCTCACCTCTTAGCCAAAGAAGTTAATAATATGAAGAGTTTTAATTGAAAAGTAGATGTTAAATTTGCAGTTCTGTTAAAAAACCTCTTTAGCTGTAAGATTTGTTTGAAAGAAAAGTATTTAGCCAAAGATGCTATTTCAGCTAGTGGTGCACAAAATGACAGATTTTACAAGTATACTGAGTAGGAATACCCTGATCCATCTTAAAAGTAAGGAGACTGTATATAATCTTAAGATATCACTGATTCACTATCCCTCAAACTTCTCTCTAATAGAGCATTAAGAAATGAGAAGAGAAAGAAACCTTCAGCAGGCAGAAAAGGATAGGTTACTTGTACTTCTTACTAAAAATACTGCATACATGATATGTGCTGCTTTATTTCTATTTTGTAATCCTTATTCAGATTTATGAAATATGTGTTATTATGTATATTTGTGTTTTTATAAATGTATATTGCATATATATGTAAATATATTTATTTTTGTAAGTTTTTTGGGTACAAACAATGCAGATTTTGCAAAAAGCTTCATAGAAGGGCATATCTGCTCATCTTCAAATATGTGCTCAGAGGAAATGCTGGATGGTCTTTCAGAACTAGTTACAGTTTCTTCTTTCAGTCTGTGCTGTCCTGTCTTGTTTTGCTTCTCAGCTGAAGTTGCAATATAAAGTTTTTTAACTCTATATGACTGCAATTTATGATGCTGGCTTTCACTCCTATGGGACCATATTCTGGCCAGAAATCACCACAATAAAGATATAGGTCATCTTCCCCTTGAACGTCTCAGCTTTTTTTTCCCTTAAGAAGCTTTTCTGGACAAGGCAGAAAGCAGTGGGGAGCAGCTCCTCTGGTTTTACACCATTTGACAGTCTCCCTTCAGCCAGGGGAATTTTCACACTGGCATCTGTGACCAGATTCCAAGTTTCTTTACTGTTCAAAGACTGCAAAATGGCTGGGTCAAGGGGCAAAGACTTTATCTGAATTTATTTTGCTTAAGCTTGAGGTCTGGTCTTGTTTAACTAATAAGATCTCATTACATCATAGCCCATGCAGCTATGCCTTGCAAAGTCTTCCTTGGACAAGACAGTGAAAAGCAATTAAGAAAATGATGAACACAGAAGTTGCTCAGGCTAGTTCAAATGAAGCTTTTTGCACCCAGCACTCAAATCTTCACTTTAAAATGATAAGAGAATAGGGAATAGGGGGTGGGGTGGGGGTGGGAGGATGAAATACTTGTAAATTTCTTTAATACCTGTAATCTTAATTTGTGAGGGACATCCCTTTGTTCTACCAGAGAGGTTAGATCTTTTGTTTCACTGCAAAATTTTCCTCTCATCTGCAATGTTACAGAGAAGTCAAATACAAACTCAGCATTACTCCTGCTACATAGATATTTTGTGGACTACCAAACCCTGTAAATTTTATGTCTTAAACTATTGTTTAACAAAATGAACCACTAAATACTTGCAAATGTGCTGTCAGTAATTTCATATTTGTGTTTTCCCACTCGCTTCAGCACATTAATAAAAGATCAAGAATAATTACAAAACAGAATACAGCTAAGCTTTGAACCCAGAATTTTTCCATGCTGTAGTAAAGTGATGCATGCCACATGAATTAGTGGAGAAGTGTTTCCAAGTAGTAGGATGTGTACCTTCAACAGCTATGACTACATCTGTTCCCTGGCTGCAGATTACTGTTGTCTTCAGACTGTGTTGTAGGATCCATTAGAAACTAACTGAAATAGACTTTTCACAGTGCATGGTACAACAGAGTCCTCAGCTTTCAAGTGTCGACTCCTATTGACATAAACATCTTAAATATTCGTAATAAAAACAACCGCACATTTATTTTAGAAATATTTATTTTCTGTTTATGCCTACATCTTCCTACATGAAATGAAATACAGTAGCTTTCCTGAATTTTTAAACTGCCTGAAAGAGCAGTCATAAGGAATATTATGAATGGCCCCATTTATCTTCATGGGGCATCAAGTACCTGGTGATGACAATTCTAACTCAACACTGGTCATAGGCTAGAAAGTACCAGACTAGACCTGACTTTTGTGATCATGGAGCCTTAACACCTGTCCCACCTAAGCTATGCTCTTTTTCCTGAATTAATTTTTATTTTATAATAGTATATTCCTAGGAAAATATCCACACTTGCTTTAAAAATTGATTATGATGAGGAACCCCTGACAGCATGTAAGAAGTAATTCCAGAATATTCTTACTGACCAGAACAATCTTACAGTTAAAATTGTTCCTCTGTGCTTTTGTCTGAATTTGTCTCACTGCAGATGTCATCCTTTGGCATCTCTTACACGTTGCCTGCTTCAGTGAAGACCCCAGCATTATCAAAACATATTGCAGAAATTGTGATGGTTTAAATTTTTTTTTTAAAATTCTTGCTTCTTCTATTAGCCTTTTCCAGGTTTTAACCATTTCTCTACAAGTGCAGACACACATTCCTTCTGACCACAGCCTAGGACTGATGCCTGAGCAAGAATTTTGTTTATCTGTCCTGATCCCTGTGGGTTTTTAAAAGTGCTGGGTCTTTTCCAACACAGGTTTTTTGTCTCACACCCATTCCCCTGCAGCAAACATCCTCTGCACATTTTGCATTCCTTTTTCCCCGTGCATCACATTAGCCTGTATTTCATTAATTGTTTGGTGCTGATATCAGATTGACAGGCCTGTCCACACTGTCCTGTTTACCACTTAGAAATACAGTTAGAGGTCTTGCATTCTTCCATTCTTTATGAACTTCATTTGTTTTCCTAGATTTATTGGAAATCTATATTCACGTTAAAGCAAAACCTCATCCAACTCTTTTAAGCCTCTTGAGAATCAGTTATCTATGTCTATTTATTTAAAAATCTCTAGCTTTTAGCTGCTGTTTATTGTCCTCTTCTATTGATCTAAATTTAAAATCTGTTTATTCATTGTGTGCTATGATCAAATTGTTCTGCTTTATCTTTTTAATTTTGTGATCACATTTTCCATACATGACGCTGTCCCCTAATTCTATCTTACAGTGGATAAAGCTCTCTAAGTTAAAAAATTATTCCTGGTAAGGATAACCTTCCCTTTAAATTCTATTGCATTTACTGGAGAGGGCAGTGGTGAATACTATTTTGTTATGCTTGTGTTGATCTTCCTACTTTTAAAACAATCATTCTCCCTACATTACTACAAATAGGTACTTAAAGTACTGCCAAAAAGTATGATTTGATATTCTGCAGTGGACAACCCCTGCTGCTCCATTAGGGCATTCCTGTATTAATGTTTGTTTGCAATTTGTCACAACTTGAAGATAATGATGTAATTATTCTACTCAATGGTTATAGAACATATTAGCCAAACTAAGTCTTCAATTTTTCTCATTCGCCATACTCAATTCAAAGATGTTACAGGGTTTCAAAGCATCAACATGAATCTCCCATCTCATCTAACAGTTTAAGAAAGCTAAAGACACCATGTCATTCATAAAATAAATTGATAAGGAAGTGCCAACAATTCTGTTGTTTGATTATGTTCTTACCTCTGTTTACCTGCTCTACATTTTTTTCCTAAGGAGGTTACAACATTCATTTTAGAAATCAAATCATATATATACTTTCCATTCAGCTTTTTGGACAACTAAGACAAAGTCATTTAATAAATGAACAACATCAATTTCACTTGTTCAGCACTTTGGTTCCTGACACTGATATATAGTACAGAATTTGGTCTTTTATATTGCTATGAGTACCTGAATATTATTCAGGATGAGTGTTTCTGTTCTGGTATGAGGGTTAATTCAGTACTGAAATGTCACAGGATAGTTGCTTACAAATCCATTGCTATCACTGTAGGTAGAGGGAGTTATTAGCTAAGGACAGTGCAGAAGCAGTTCAGGGTTGCTTTGATAATTAACTACTATTTTAAAGGTTTTCCACAGTCTTTGAAGTCCTTTCAAACATGCCTGCCCAAAAAGAAGTCAAAAAGTTTAATTTTGAAAAAAGACGTTCTATTCGTATATTTTTTGAAATGCCAAACTATTTTCCCATTTCTATATTCAAGTTGCACATTTTAAATAATCTGTGATACACAGACTACTGTAACATGAATTTAATTTCATATTGATATAAAGAATATAAGAAGCATACCTTACTGATTTATTGTTACTATTTATTGAGTACCTTTGTATTTTAATTCTTTGTCTCCATATGCTTTGTAGTTAGCTTGTCATAGGCACAGCAAAACCAGCAATCTTTCTGTAGATTTTAAGTAATGCTTGCATTGGGTAAGCTTTCAATTGATACTTATATTAGGCCCAGACCAGCTCCCATTAAAATCCATGAATAAACTAGCAGTTATCTCCTAGAATAATCCCTCTTAAACCTTTATTACAGCAAGTAGCACCAGTTCACCTGTTATATTAAATTCAATAAATTACTGTAAGAAGTATGCAGACGTATCTGCTGTACAGGTAATTCTTCAAATGGGCACTTACTGCTTTTCCTTTCTTCCACATGGATTTGGAGTTGGTCCAAAATAAAGGTTTTCTAGGCATCCATGTAGTGCAGCGTGGTGCTGTAATGGTAGATTTTCAATAAAAAAGAATGCCAGAATTTTTTATGCATAGCTGGAAGAGATTTTTAAGAAGCCAGCATCCATTTAAGCTCTTTTCAAGACCAAATTTTCAACATTCAGCTGTACCCTTTGATAATCTGGTTCCTTTAAAAGGTGCTGGCTTCTTTCCTAAAGTGATGACTTCTGAAAGTCTCATAACTAAAGGACACTCATGGATGGAAGAATTGTTCCTTTGATGAGAAAAGTTGACTTCTCTCCTATGGCTAAGATGCTCACTGCCAGATTTCTGGGACAAAACACTCTGGCAAAGGCACACAAAATTACTGAATGGTTGGATTGAGGTAGGAGGGTGCTTATGGTTCAAGCAGCTGCCTCAACACACTTTTAAAATACTAGATTAACCTTCAGCTGGAGCCTGGTGCAGGACCACAGGAGCTAGCACATTCCATTGTTCAACTGCAATCAGTAACAGTGAATTACTACAAGGATTTGAGAGGAGTTGAAGTTTGTTATCATGAAAGGATCTCTACCACCAAAATATTAGACTGTGCAAATAAAAATAATGTCTTCTAAAACTCCTTTTTTTTTCTTTTTAATAACTGGATATGAAATGGTTAAACTTCTAGTACTTCTCTTTGCAAATAATTTGTTCTAAAAAGTACTGTTTTTCTGAGTCACTTTGCTTGCTGCTTTGCTTCTTACACTGCAAGTAAAATATCTGACAATCTAAAGTGCAGCACTATAATACCCACTCGTGTAGATGGTACCTTATCCTAAATTTCTCTTATTCTCCTCCTATCTGTGTTGGTTGTATAGCTGCAGCAATAAAAAAGCAGTTTTTTTCTGGTGAAGGAAAGTGGAATGCTATGGAAATAAGCAGTATTTATTTGATTATATGTTTATACAAATTTGGAAAATTTAGTTACTTTGCTGCTCCTGAATCACATAACTCTGTAGTTCCCATCTACAAGGCAGTATCTCTATTGCCTTCAGAATATGTGTCCTGAGGTTGTGTCCCTGAAGTCTTCTTAAATAAACCTAAAAAGGGGCTTGTTTATTCAGTGTTTGACTAGTGTAAAACTCCTGTATCTAACCATATTGTTAACTTCTACAGTCTGCTTTCAATTTACTTCCCAAACCCATGGATTCTATAAAATTGCTTGTGGGTGGAAAGATGACTACTTAATATATGCTAACTTGTATATATAACATAGAAACGGTTTTTAAAAAGACATCTTGTCCCTTAATACTTGTCCTAAATACTGACAAAATTTCTAGAATTCTCAGCATGTTGCTGCAGATGTGTAAATGTCATGAAACTAAACTGAATTTTGCATCTTTAATGTGGTCTATGTGTTGGTGTTACCAAAGGAAAGAACTGCCCGGGCACAGTGGTAACTGTTTGGGTACTTATATATTTCCCTAAATGTAAGTAATTTTGGCTTAAAAGGAAAGAGCTATAACATAACTGTATTCTCTTTTTGGTATTTCAAAGTTATAATCTAACATCAGTGTTGAAAACTACATCTAGGATGGAAAGGAACAGAATCAGTCCTGTTTTCTTTTGTGAAGTAGAACCCTGTCTGTCCCTTCCACAAAATTCAGGTTCTGGCAGATGATTTTCTGCTCTGAGGAAGCTCATTTTCTGCTCTGGGCAACTCATGTGCGTCCTGCGAAGATGTAATGGGGCAAGTTTATCAGGCACCTTTTGCTGGTTTACCACAAGAAGCCAAATCATCTATTCCTCTACTCCTCTACCAACCCACACATCTTGTTTGTTCTGAGTGAGGCTGGAGCAGTTCATCTGAAGATGACACTTACCCACCAGAGCATACATAGCTTGTGGCAGAGGCACTTCTACACAACCTTCTCCTGAGGGGTAAGAAAGTACTATAGGCTGGAAGAGGACAGTAAAAGCAACAGAACAAATAAAAGACAAAAATTCGTCTGTCAGGAAGATTTCTGTCAGCCAAAATGAAAAATTTCTGCAAGTCCCTATGTCTCTGAGGAAATCATGAAGGAGAAAAATGCAAATAAATGAGCACAATAGAAAAATTGATCTTCAGACCAGAGTGGTACTTGTGGAGACTCATTGTTTTACAATCAGGATTACATTTTTGTAGTTAAACTTGCTTTTTTTGTCTTACCTGGCCCCTACATGCAATCCCATATACTCCATAATCTTGAAAATAGCATCTGGGCTGCCTCTGCATCAGGCTGAGGATGTGGGGAACTTTGGAGTGAAATTCACAGTGGTCACTGCTCTGAGCTGCTGAAAGAAATTGCAGAAAACGCTGAAGAGAAAACATTGCTTTAAGAGAAAACATTGCTTTAACTTCTGCCCTTGTCAAGGTTGCCATGCCCTGCTATTTTGCTAATCAGCCCTGAATCCTCTTTTGGAGGCAAGAGGATTTTTGTTTATATCATCTATTTCATGAAAGCCACAGGTGTTCTCACCAATGGTTTGAAACTGACAACAAAAGGGAATTGTTGCAATGTCTTTATGTATATATATATGTATATATATATAGTAGCTAAATTATGATGCTATTCTACTTGACTTTTAGACCCTCCTGGGACATAAGCCATCAGTCACCTTCGAGGACCATGATCTAAGCACTTGTTTTTGGTTGGTTTGGAGTAGGGCTGTAGTGTCCCTTTGCAGAACACAGGTTGAAGACCAGCGGGAGCAGCAGGAGAAGAGCTGGTGTGAAGCTCAGCAGGTGGGATGTTTACCCAGGAATTAGGAGCCTTGGGTCAGTGGCTGCTCTAAGGACTGACTGGGCATTTTATCTAGATACAACTTAACCCTCAGCTGCACAGAAGATGCACAGTTTTAGAAGGTTGGTTAGGTTGAGGGAACTCACCAAACTCTTCCTCCTGAACGCGACAGTTATTATTTCAAGTATTTTCAGAAATAGTGCCTTAGGAGCCTAAGCAATTTTACTGGCACCTTATCAGTGTTAACTCCTGGAAGCAAGGATTTGAAAGGTTACAATCTTAGATTTACGTGCCTAAATTTTAGTACCACCTTACAGGTCACATGCCAAACTTTTCAGAAGTTATGAGCTGTTCATGAGACTCACACAGCTACTTGTTTATGTATGTTTGTGATACTGCTCCCTGGGTTATACTTTGGAAACTCACCAAAAGGTTTAGCAGTCTTAAAACTTTCCTCACCTTTGGCTAAATAAGACTTTCACATATACAACTTATGGTTGGGAGACCAGGACCCAAAAACTCAGCATGGCCTGTTTGGCACAAAACAGGAAAAGAATCTAGAAAGATGTATAGATGATGATCATGTCAAGTATTATGTCAAAAATTTTGACATATTTTCTATTACAGAAATTGAAATTTAAGATTTGCACAAAAATTTTCTACAGTTTTTGTTTGTTTGTGTCTTTTCTGTTTGTTTGCTTGCTTGTTTGTTTTCTTGCTTGTTTGCTTTTACTCTATCAAAGAAATGGGGCTGACACAGTGTAATCCCTTGTTTTGGTCAGTGATGCTCAGGGCAGCATCTGCTCCACGTTGAGCAAGACAACTTTGAAAGCCATACTTTATTTTTCTTTTCCCCAACAAATCTCAATTATTTGATATTTTAATATTTTTTCCACTGTTATAATGTCTATTCAGTAACTTAAAAATTAAATTATTATTTATTACAGGTATATAAAACTGTAGGCAGTGCAAACACTGAAATCATCAGCAAATTCTTAGACATGAGACACAAGTCTTTTACCAAGTGTTCCTAAATCAGCAATTGGTTGTAATGACCTAGTTATTTCCCAAAGCTGAGAAAGCGTCACAAAATTTATTTCAATCAGGTGAATGTTAAAGATCTGTTTCACCAATTCGCAAACCTTAGATTTAAAGCTGATACAAAGAGGTTAGTTGACTATGGAGAAGATTTTTTTTTAGTAACATAAAATGAACACAATATACAACAGAATGTGAAAGTGTTTATTGCCTGCAGCATAATTCTGCATTTTATGAGGTAGCCTGGAAAGCGGACATAGAACTTCAGAGGAAATGAGTGTCTCTCTTTTGACATGTCCACAAACTAAAAGTGAGAATTTCTTTCTTGGTGTCAACAACCACTGTTAGGATATAGGAAATGGAGTTTCTCTAGGCCTAGGGAAAAGACTGGAAGCAGGATTTATATTGGGAGATGCCCAGTGCTAATTACAGTGTAAGTCTGTGAGCACTTGTGAAACGCCAGCCTGAAGATGAAGTTTTGTCTATTCCCACAGTGAAACAGAAACAATCTGAAACTTAACCTTTAATGGTAAACATTCCATCCAGCAACACATTTGGATCACTGCTGACTAAACCATACCTGTCCAAAAATAGGAACCGTGATAAAATGATAAATCTGGTGGGTTTTGTGGTAGAATTCAGTGAAGATCCCTGTTTGCATGAGCACCAATTGGCCTCTGAGAACACCAATTTTTAGAAAATCTCAAACAAAACACTCTTTTTATGATTCCTGCAGCAAATGGGCATTTGCAAGCCATTTAACTGAAGAATTTAGAAAGGGCTAAAGTCTGATGGGGAGATCTGACAAGGACATAGAAGGTGCTATGTTTACACTGGGGAATATAAAATCATTTTATGCTTAAGGATTTGTTTATAGCAGTCAAAGTTTTAAGAGTAATAAGAGATTGTATTAGACCATCATAGCTTCATCACAAATATTATTCCAAGGTCTGTTTTCTATATGTTCCTTTTCAGAATGCAGCACTTCAGAACAAGTATAGAAAATGGGATAAATTGAAACTGCAAAAAGTCTTTTTGTTTTGGGGTTTTTTGGTTTTTTTTTTCTCTTTTTTTTTTTTTGGGTGGGAGCTTGAGTGACTGAAGGTGGTTTAGTTTTTGTNTATAGCAGTCAAAGTTTTAAGAGTAATAAGAGATTGTATTAGACCATCATAGCTTCATCACAAATATTATTCCAAGGTCTGTTTTCTATATGTTCCTTTTCAGAATGCAGCACTTCAGAACAAGTATAGAAAATGGGATAAATTGAAACTGCAAAAGATCTGTTTGTTTGGGGGTTTTTTGG
>VZRX01023344.1:580010-687564 GCA_013398075.1 Notiomystis cincta | reverse complement strand
TATATTAGATATAATTTATATATATATATTTATTATATATAACCAGAAAGTTGTTGGAGTTTCTTAGGCGCATATTATTTCGTAAATAAGTATTTACATTGTTCCAAAAAAAAAAATCCTGTATCTTTTAAGACTGATGTTTAGTTGATGATCATATTAGAATAATTTTTTTTTTCTCCAACAAAATGTGATGTGTATTTTGCAACTTTGGTCAGAATTTGTCTTTAAGTAAATTAAAATACAGATTTATTCCATTATTCCGCTTTTGTGTTTCAGCCTAAACCAACATGATATGTTATGTATTTGATGTAATTTGAAATCATGTATTGCACATAATTTGACTAATGACATTTTGACATATATTTGTATTAGAATAGTCTAATCTTGATGGATACTGCCACTACAATTTTTGCAATCTTGTCCTTTCAGAGAAGGAAGGAGAATGGCTGTGATATTACATTGCTTGTTGAACAGGACCAAATTGTATAATTCAGTCTGAAAACTACGAAACTTGTGTTTGGAGAAATAATCTCAGAGTTGCCAAGCTATATCAAGCATAATAATTTAGGTATCTATCAGGTGTTCTTTTTGAATTTGCCCAGGAATAGTGAAGAAAACGTAAAAGAGATAAACACTATTTAAACTTTGCCATGCTGTCAGTGCTAGGTCTTATAAAAAATTCTCACAATTACGTTGTTGATTTCTCGTTTTGTAAGCCTTATTATTGACATTGAGAGGGCATATTGTTCTTCTGGAATTGTAACCCATCTAGTAAAAAAAGTGGTGGGTAATACCTGTGTAATAAAACCTGTAGCTGATGTTTAACAGCTTGGAAATCAGATCAGAAATTGACAAAATTTGCCACGTAAAAATATTGCAGAGGAAGTTTTAAGGGTTAGTGGTGGGAAGACACAAAGGGCTTTGAAAAGGAGAGGGACAGCAGACAAACAATGGAGAGTTGGGAAGTGAGGGGAAAAAGGCCAGAGAAAACATGTGGCTGGGCAGGAGCCAGCAAAGGCACAGGCAGCACTGCCAGGAGGTGGGCAGCTGCTCAGAAAATAGGGGCTCAGGTTCTCAGAAGAGCAATGTGATTTTTATCTGGTGCCCAGTATAGAAAATTCATTTCTTCACCTTCACTTCTTCTGTGGGAAATAAAAATGAACTTTTTTGCGTGCTGGCTTTATGCACATGCCAGGCACAGGAGCTACACCAGGTTACACTGACCACAATTGAGGCTGCTATTTTTTAAATACTAGATCTCATTAATTTCAGTGTGTCTTTGGAAACTTACTTATTAGTTGTTGTACTGAAATTTGATATTTAATTACTGAAAAAAAAATCATTTTACTGATGTGACAGAGGGGGCAGAGGTCTTTTGGAAGATAAAGGGGAAGAAAAGTATCTAGAAAACAGAGGCTAGTATTTTTTAGAGTCTAAAACATAGAAATTGATATATCTCTGATTAAGACACTTCTCTGTGAGAGAGCACAAATAGCATTGTGGTTTCATTATAGTAGTTACAGCATTCTCATGACTATAAATGAAAACCTGATCACCTAATACAGTCAGATGTACACAGGCTGCAGAGATACACATATTTGCTGTTGTGCTTTTCAATTGTGTCAGTGTTTTTCATATTTGTAGAATAACATATTTAATTCAATAAGGAATAAATGATATCATGTATACAGTATGGTGAAGGTAAGAGGAAAGGTGCTGAGAACTCCATGATATGTGGCAAAAATCATTCTTCATTGAAAGTCAATTAGTGGAATATATGGGTGGTAAAATTGTAAAAATATTAGGACGGAACTTTGCTAAAGATCATGAAATGCTTTTGTGCAGAAATTTATTCAGACCCATTTGTTACCAGTCTTGAATGCATTTAAATTACTTTTAATGTTGTGAAGATGCCTGTAAATTGTTCTCAGTACACAATAACTGTCAGCGTACATTGAAGAATACGTATGGTCAGTAATTCAACAGATAACTACATTGAACATACAGAAATTTCATATGGTGTCAAATTCTTGCGTGTTCTTTGCTTCAGAAGAAGAATTCAGTCTATTGTGACTGAAACTTTAATTCGGTATTTAAGTCTATTTTAAGATACTGACATCTTGAGAAAGAGTAAATGATGTTTGGCATTGGATGTTCTGGATCTATTCTTGAGCCTCCATTTACTATTCACAAGGAAAGGGTGTGAAATATACCTGAGCAACCAGAAATGTACATATTAACAACTGAGATGTGAAAACTCTTTAAAAATACTGGTTAAGGGTTATTTTGTTGCATTGGTTTGTTTATTTTGTGTATTTTTGCANTTTGTTTGTTTGAGTTTTTTTGTTGTTGGTTTGGTTTTTTAGAGTTTTTTTTTCTTAATTTCTTTTTTTTTTCTTTTTTTAAAAATTATTTTTGGATTTAAGTCTGGAAATCAGACTACACATTCAAATCACAGAGAAACCAGGAGAATGCTAAAACTGCCAAAATATTTGTGTATCACTGCAGGACAGTGATAGGTGAAGAAGTTGATGATCAATCCAGTGTTTTTCCTGTGAAGCTGTGCAGCTTTGGGAGTGGTGTGTGTCCACACCTGTGCACATGTGTCTGTGCAGCATCATAGGGCTTCTGTCTCCATCCACAGCTTTCTGGCAAGGAGACCAAGGCCTTCAGAAAGAAAATGAATGTATCCCAGGGTCTCAGGTTATGGGACATAAAATATTCTGAAGAAGAGTGCAGTTAGTCCTTTGCTAAAACAGGGAAATGTTTGAGAAGTGTGGTTCTCCATCAGGAGCTGACCATGCTGGAGAGTGTTTTACAATGTAAAAACAGGTATTTAATGGGTTGTGATGGGAAAACGGCCTTCCAAATTCTTCCTTGAAAAAATGAGGGAAGCATGCTTCCAAACCAGGCTAGCATTCATTTCCAGACTGAGTATGACTTGCAGCATTGCTGTCATGCCATGCTCCAGCTTCAGGTTGTCCTCTGGGGTAGTCATGGAGTCTGGGTGTGCTTGGTGTAGCAGTGGGGCCTGGAGTGGGTCTGTCTGCTGGTGACAGATTGCCCCTTTTCAGGACTCTGCTCAGATTGAGCCTCCCAGCTCCTGGAGCATGCAGGTGCCCTTCTTGTGTCTTGACCTGTCTCAGGCTTCAGGAGAAGATGTGCTTGAGGTGATGGCCGCAGACTTGTGTTGAAAAATCCAAGACCTTCATCGCTGATCCCTAGTTTTCTGAAGCTGATATGAAGACTGACTTTCATGGCTGAGGTGCTGAGGCTGGTTGATGCTTTTGATGTGTTTGTATGTGCCTGTGCAAAACAGGTTTCTGAGACTGAGATGTTACTAACTACTTAGCTGTTCTTCAAAGCCACCTAGACAGAGACAGGTGATGGATTGCTTGTGCATATCAGTGCGTTTTCAGTTTTTCTTTCAATAAAAGTTCTTATTCCAACTGTTTCATAGGCTCTGAAGCAAGTCACCACTAACATAAAAAAAATCCATATTTAAAGTGACTTTTTCATAACATTTAAATACTTTGAAGGGTTCTCTTCCATTTATTTTGTAAAATGAATCTTAAAAAGTACAGCATTCAGGTGCATCATTAGTGAGGATCCAAAGACATCCAAAAGAGACCTTCCTGAAAACATGAACACAGATACTTCTTTTAAAGTGTCCAGCCTGATGAGCCAGGCGTGGCAACCAGGCATGACCTAGGGCATGCTGTAGCTGTAGGGTGTAGTGTGCCTCATGAGTGGTGCTGATATGCATATGCAGCAAATCCAGCATTTCCCAGGAGCTTTGGGCAATGTGTGAACACCAGTAATTTGCTATATGTTCATCCCGAAAGTATATGGCTATAAGCTGGACCTTGCTTTCACTTCTTAAGACTCCTACTCCCCCTTATTTGATTGTCACATAAGAGGAGAGCTACTGTGAAGCCTGAGAAAGGTGGCAGATGGAGAAAGCTGGGTCCTCCTGAGTTGCAGGCTGAACACTCGCATTTTAAATCTTTCTGTGACTCAGTAGAAGAATACATTTCTGTTATTCGATTCTGTGTAAAAATGGAACCTACAGTCCTGGACTTAACTAAGGTGCTATTTTTGTCATATGTTTCAGTACCTGTCTTCAGTAACTCGAATTAAATTTTAAACTGAAACAATTACACTTATTATACATAGGTGCCTGCACATTTTGTCACTTATTAATATTCAAACCTCTAAATATACTTATGTGTCATTTAAATATAATTTTATAAACATTCTTCTGTATCCAATGACTGACAGTTGGGGTCACTGTTGCTAACACTAAATTACTATCAGAATGGGGAAGACCCTTTTTTCCAAGTAATTTTTTTACTCCAAATTCACTTATCAACAAAATTTCCTTTAGCTGAATTTCTCTTTTTCTAAGATACAGATGAGTCGGAGCAAAATGTAACCAGAGACTATTAAAAATATCTTTCTCATTGTCACCTGCAATATTACCATAATTGGAACTAAGGAGCCTGCAGTTGCACAATATTTATGTTGCAATCCAAACTGACACTGCCTGGAATGCCTCGGTAACAAAACAAGACACAGACCCAAGCCTCACAGTGCATGCTTGGGAGAGAGCAAGCTGCTCCTCTTGGAAACCTCCTCCAGCAGGGACATCCTGGGAGTCCCCCTGCTTTGCTCTGGGCTGGGGGTGCTGAGGTGGTGAGGTAAGTGCTGGCAGCTTGGCTGTGGAGAGCAGTGGCTGGTGGCAGGTGTGGGTGACCCTCTGGGTCAGGCTGCAGGGATGGCTGCTTTGATACCCTGGGCAACTGTAGTAAGACATAGCTCCTTCTTTGAGGCCTACTGATTGGGATGACATTTTCATTCCTTTGCACTCCTGAGACTTTGGGGGCCTCTTTCTTAGGACATGTTTGGAAGAAACACTTGTAATGCATTTACTTTTCTTTTTTGCTTGGAAATAGTGAGTCATTGTCCAGTGTCACCTTTTGTGCACAGATCGCTGTAGGCACAGTGAAACCACTGTTAATCTCTGCTGCACCTCTGGTAGGCTCCTCAACAGCTGATGAACTTCATCTGTTACTCCTGGCCTTCTCTGGCAAGCACAGTACAGTATTTTTGCCTGTGACTGACACACTTAGATCTATGGCCATGAGATACCTGGTCAACTCTTCAAGCCTTTACCTTTAGCATTAGCTTTAACCCCTCGGGGCTCTGCTGCTTGCAGCATTTAAAGCATGGCAAGAGGTTTTATAGCAGAGATTTGACTCAGCAAGACTTGTGCTACCTCTCACTGAAGATATAAAATACAATTTGTAGCTTATAATTGCTGCCTAATATGATCTTGGACCCTTACTTAAAATCCATTTAACTGATACTGTGCTTTCTTTATAAGGTTATTATTGGGAGCTAACCTTTTCTTGTGTTGTGGTTAAATGTACAATATAATAAGGGTGTTTTTTAATGTGTTTAAGAGTTAGAAGATGTGTTAGAGGTAACCTTTATGCAGAGAGTTTTATATAGTTCTAGTAAGGACAGTAATATTAAAATCCTGAACATTAGTACCATCTGAATATAATTTGTTCTCATTCTGCTTTGTGTGCCTGCTGGTAGAAGATGATACAGTATATTGAAGAAATCTGTGTTGCTCTCTTGTATCTTTCTTATAGGTAATTATTAACCTAGTGCAAATTACTGTCTCCAGAATTTTTTAAATTTAGATGCATACAAAAATACAAAAAATGTATTGAATGTAACAGATAAATCACAATTCTTTCTTTCTTTAGATTTCAAGGAGAGCAAACTAAACTGAAGATTTTAGGAAAAAAAGCCTCCCAGAAATCTTTATTTCTGTGTTTAACTTCTGATACACAGGCATGGGCCATGTCTGTTGGATGTCTTCCGGGAACTCTAGCTTGTAACAGATTTAAAGATTTATTTTCCTCAATGACAAATGTTGATACTTTTCTTCAGTGAATATTAGTTTGTCTTCCTTTGATTGCCTAATAGAAATGCAGATTTGCTTAGGGTTGTAAGTTAAAATGAAATATTTTTTATATTTTTTTCTTTTAACCAGATACCTAACTATATATGTAGAATTTGGTATACATGGAAAGAATTTCAGAACTTGCCTCCCTGTATGCTTCTTGAAACTGCTCTGAGTGTTGATGAAGGCGGTGGAATTCCATACCAGAAAAAGTGTCAGGAAAAAAACCCAAGAAAACAGAAAGATGAGTGTTATAAGCATGGACAGCCTTTGTTTAAATTTGTAATTTTTTCCCCCTGTTAGTGTAGAAAGCTCTTTCCCCACTCTTCAGAGCCTTTTCTTTCTTTTGGTGTTTTCTTTTTCTTTCTTGGTTTTTTTTTTTGTTTTGTTTTGTTTTGGTTTTTTTTTTTTTTTTTTTTTTTTTTTTTTTTTTTTTTTTTTTTTTTTTTTTTTTGTTTTTTTTTTTTTTTTTTTTTTTTTTTTTTTTTTTTTTTTTTTTTTTTGTTTTGTTTTGTTTTTTTTTGTATTTTTTTCTTTCTTTTTTTTTGTTTGTTTGTTTGTTCCCTTTCCCCCTACTTGTTCATTTCTCTTCCCTTTTTCCTCAAGGGGGCATTGTGGATTCAAGAGGGGAAAAGAGTTTTGCACATCAGGCCTATAGCTGAAAAACACTTGTTTTTCTTAAGTTCATTAAACTACTGTCAAGGGTGAAGACATCTGTATGGATGTGGGCAAGAATGGCTATAAGAGAAACAAACATTATTTTTAATCTTAAGTAGGTGGGGAAGGGGGCAGCAGTCATGGCTCATGGGGTTGAAATTAACTGCTTTTAACATTGTGAAGAATGATGATGATGATGTAGAAAAAGCGGCTTCCTAAAATTTATAATTCTTGGCTCAGTTGTAAACTTATGGAACTTTATGATAGAGTTACTTAATCTCAGTACAGTAAAGATAAATTTATTAATGGTTATGAGGTGTTGATATAATTAAACAGAGAATGCCAGTAAATTGCTTTCTGGAGCTCAATGACTGTAAACTCAGGTCTTCTAATTTAATCCATCCACTGCTTTCCATTCACTTGATGAAAAGCTTTCTAGACTAAGAAATTAGCCTTATTCCAGGCACAGTAACTGCAAGAACTAAGTTGTTTTCTCTTAAAGGAGAGCCTTGGACGAGGTCTAGAAGTGTTTGCTTAAGCAAAGTTAAGATTGGATGGAAAAAGGAGAGCAGAAATAGGTTTTAACATTACTGATTTTGTTCAGAGATTACTGTGTTTCTCACTAACTGTCTGAGTTCTATGCTGGTTTGTGGTAGCTCTGACACTTACACAGAAGAAAAATTAAGATACTTACAATGCAGTGAAAGAGAGAGATGCTGACCAAATGAGAAAAACTAGCTAAGTCAATTTCTTTCACTGGTGTTGCAGTATGTCTCACATCTGGCTTTTTGGTTGTTCTAAACAAATGTTATCATTCTCTCAGCAGATGGTCCATTTTCCTTGTGAATTATTTAAATGTGGGCAGAAATTATTTTATGGAGAAATTAGATACCTCTGATATTAGCCTTTCACACAAAGGGTAGTTTAACTGCATGAGGTAAAAGTTCACTTCATGCTTTTAACCTGAGCTCTGAAGAATAGAGATGTGTGAGAAAACACAGTCTTTAGGAAAGTGTCAGTGTTTTGCCTTGATAGGTTTTTCTTGTGCAAGGTATTCATAATTTTTCTGTTATTTTGCTTAAAGTATTAAGCAAAAATGTTGAGGTATAACTGTAATGTAACCCTTTGAGCTCTAAAAGGGACTTAGAATCATAAAGTCATTTAGTTGGAAAAGACTGACAAGATCATGAAGTTAAGCTTTGAGCACCTTGTCAGCTAGATCAGAGCACTAAGTGCCATGTCCAGTTTTCTGAACCCCTCCAGGGATGGCCACACCACCTTCCTGGGCAGTCATTCCAATGCTTAAAAACCCTTCCTATGAAAAAAAATTCTTTCTGATGTCCAACCTGGTGCAGCTTGAGGTCATTTCAAGGTAAAAGTGCCATGGATACCCAGCTAAAAGTAGAAAAGAATGGAAAACAGATTGATTTTGTTGATTTGGAAAAAAAAATTCTTTTTGAGTTAACCTGTAAATATTCTGTTTGCTTCAATCATAGAAATAATGGGAATAGTTTCCTTAAAAGCCTGCAGAAGGAGATCTGTCCTTTTGATTTTTCCTACAGTGTTTCTATAGGCTTAATATGGATGTGATATTTGGAAGGTGAAGCTCTATAATGGCTGAAGCACATCGACTACATTTCACAGTTCCAAAACCTTCTGTGCATTTTGAGTGAAGAGGCTGTGGTTTGTACTGCTCAGTTTGTCATAAAAAATTTGAGGAGAAAGTGAATTAGCTACTGCTAAAGTGTTCATAATTCATTCTGGAATTTTCTAATACATTAAACCAAATTCTTCAAGTTAAATTTACTTCACATATCTGTGTGCATCTAGTAATAAGAACTGTGTAAACCAGCTAATAATTGTACCCAAACTGCTTCCAGTTCAACCATGTCTTTCCCACAAAACATGTTTTGTATAAATGAAAATTGTGCTTCTTGATTTTACTTGGCAGATCTGAAGTACTTGTGGTAAAAACTGTTCTAGCAAACTACACAAAGCTAAACTCTGTAAAAGAAACCCCAACTGTTAGCTGTTCTGCAAGTCATTGTGATATACATTGTACTTGTGACTTGATCAGTTTGATTATTGCAATATAACATCAAAGGCATTGCGTCTTCTGTATCTGTAAACTCCACTGAAGGCCTGCATTTTTTTCTTAGTGGGAAGAAGTTAAAAAAAATTCTAGCAAAGTTGAAATATATATATAGTGAGTAGCTGCAGAAGCTGTGTTTTTTCTGTCTTTGGGTGGCAATTTTAACAGTTTGAAGTCTCTTAAAATTCAGTATACTTGAAATAAAAAAGCCATTTCTGTGACCGTTTGCAAAGTTTTAATTTGTTTTAAACCATGTTGTTGATCTAGAGCTTTTGCTCATTTAAGGTTGATTAATTGCTTTTGCCACTTTTGTTTGCAGTTCAATATAATCTCATGCAGACTATTGTATTTTTTTTTTTAATTTTAATCTTCTGTTGATGATTGTATGTTTGGATGGGATGTTGAATTTGACCACTAATAACTTAAGGATTTAAATAAACAAATAAATAAGATTGAGAACAATAACAAAAGACTGCAAGCTGGAACAAATGCTAGACATTGCAAATTTATTTCATGAAATGTAATTTCTGCACCTGCTGTAGACACCATTGTGGAAGCTCTTGTTTTCATTTTTTTTCCTTTTATTTAGAAAGAGAAAAAGGTTATCGTGTTTTCATTCAAGTACCTTTATTTAAGGCAGATTTAAGTGAAATGGGAATAATAAGCCTATGTCTTACATTGAATGTTTTTTAAATGTATATGCCTTTTGTGATAATTACTATTCATTAAGGCTCAGTATTCTTTCTTTAAAGGGTAACTCTCTTATTTTACCTGTAAAATGGATGAGTGAACATTGACTGAAATCACTTCATGCAAAATGTATAATACAATTCTGGTACAGAGTTGGAGTTGAGTTCTGTGGCCCATCTGCATTGCTGCAGTGCCTTTCAGAAAGCACAGAGCCCCCTGAGTGGCTGGTAAGTCCTGTTGGCAGAGTGTAGCCCAGAGTGGAAAGGATTAGTCTCTTAGTGATAACTGACAGGGTTAACTTGGCCCAAGTGGAGCCTCTGTTTTCGACCTGCAGGGCAGAACCCAGGTCACAGCTGATGATGCAAAGGAAGGTGCTGTAACAGTTCATCTTTGGAAGTGCCTATGTGCTGCTCTGAGAAACTCAGATCCTGGTACCCTACATTTCACTGCTGTCTCACAAATATTTGTGGTTGACAAAAAAGCTGAATTGTAATTATTGTAATGAATAACACATAATCCACCTCCTGGTGTTTGCAGTACACTGATTTTCAAGTACTTACATAGATAACAGGCAAACAGAAGAGTTCAGAAATCTTAAGACAGGCCAGATGGAAAAGATGTTCAAATAAAAAAAAACCAAAAACCCCCTGACAACAAGAGAGAGAGACAGGAAGAATGAAATATAATTCTGCTGATAATAGAAGTATGAAGAAGAAGAGAGAGAAGAGAGGAGAACCTCTGCTTTCCATTTTTTAAGGAGACTGTTTTTTAATAGTTTTTGAACTTCTGGGATTATGATGCTTTTTCTTTGTTATAGAGCTGTCAGAAAATACAAAGGTTATATCTGTGCAGACAGCTTAACTTGCTTCTAGCTCTCCAAAGTACTTTACCTCATTTCAAATTCAGCTGTTAAAAGTGTACAAGTCTTGGAAAAAATAGAGCATTATAGCTGTAGCCATACCCTCCTGGACAGCCTGGACAGAGCTTTGGGATGAGAGCTGTGTCAAGGTATGTGGTGCCCTGCACAGTGGCAGTGGCTTGTCAGGGCTGAGATGCTAAGCAAGTGTGCCCCTGTAATCGGGCTGTGAGATACTTCTGGAAGCCAGAATATGGGTCAAGGAAACCTTCCTCTGCCATAATCCTTTCTAATCTTTGCTTTTGGAAGTTTTCAAGAGTGCTTCTAATGCTAAGGAGTGTAGCTCAAATTTTTCTGCTTGCTTTTTCTTGCTTGTACTTTTTCAAGTTTTCTTTCCTCTCGTGTTTATTTAAAGAGGATCCTAATAGTATAGGGGATGGCTTTAGAAATTCAGTATTTCATCAACAAAGGAAGGTCCTCACAATTCTATCTAACTAGAGGGATACTGCAAAGCGAAGAAGCTGCATAAGATACAGTGGAAGTACAAGAAATCATCCCATTTTTACCAAAATTATTGTACAATGGAAAATGCCTCTTGTCAGCTGAAATGTCAGATGTATCAGGAAAAAGGTAAAGTGGAACCTGATTTCTGTAAGGCTAAAGATTCAAGTAATTTGCTTAGAGATGCAGTAGAAAATCAATCTTATGCTTGAAAGAGGAAATGGTAGCCTTCAAGTCTCATATCATGTTTTGTAGCTGATTGCCTGTTTTTATTATCTCCCCCTGCTTTTCCTTCGGTACTTACTAATGCCCTTTGGTTAACTCCATTATACCTTTGAAAAACTTCTTGCAGAGCTCAGCTACTTTGGCTTGTTTGCTGGGTAAGCCTCACTGATATTATTATAATTAATAGGGTATGTAAAAACTTCCCAAACCCAGTGTTACAGCATCAGGCTATTAAAACTTGGTACCCCATATGTTCTGCAGTGAGCAAGATTTCCATCCTCTGCAGCTGGGCCTCATCAGAGAAGAGGCTAGAACTGCATTGATCTCACATGCTGTGGGGGAAATTGGTGTGGTAGAAACACAACTCAGCTTGTAAAAGAATAAGAGGGATGGGAAATAAAGTCAGTTTACAATTTGGAGCTGTGTCTCTAATTTTTTTATTTATTTTTTTTAAATTTCTGTGCCACGGGGATAAAAATGTGAGAGAGGGATGGGCTGAAAGTCTTTGAAGACTGATTCACAAGTGAGAGTTGAGACTCTGTTTCACAGTTGTGTGTTACATGATAACAGTTTCCTTGGTATGGCTCTTATTTTTGTTAGATAGTACTGCTTTATTTACTCCAACAACTTTGATTTTCTATTTTTTTTTTTTAATTATGAGAAATTATTAAAGAATGATAAGACCTAAAGTGAACAGCCTGATATTTTTAGGGCTTATTTTTTTTTTATAACTGGGATGCATCATGAATATTTGTAACTTGCTAGTTTTGTGGAGGTAAACTATGAAGCTGATAAAAATTTTACGAAGTTGAGAGGAAATATGCCAACTGATAAAACAAAAAAATTTGCATGATTAAGAAGACAGGAAGTTATACTGGTTAATTGGAATATTATGTGAGACTATACCAAAAAATATTTAAGTACAAGGAAATGCAGAGGCATACTTCTAGAGAGACATTGATGTTGGTTTTGCTTTCAGTAGCAGGATCTGCATCAAGACTGTAAAGTAGTACCTCTGAAAAAGGCATATGTATTTTTTTCTGACTAATTGGGTGAAACATTTTATATTTAAACTGGGAATTTATACCCTTGTATGTATAAAAATATCTTAAACAGGAATAACAAAGCTAGATATCCTCCTAAATTCCTTCCTTTTTTTTTCTTTGTTGATGTCAGGGTTTTTTTTTGATACATTCTTAAAAAACTCTATGGGAAAGAGACTATATGGAGAGAGGATACTTGGTAATGGAGTATTGTTGTTCCACCTTATGAGGGCATAACAAAGCCCACTGGGAGAAGGGTTGTTTCTAACACTGAGGGTAGTTATTTGCAAGAGGACATTATTAAGGACTTCAAAGTAGATTTCACTGGGATACTTCAGATTGCGCTCTAAGGACGTGTCTAACAGACACTTAAATTTCCTGAAGGAATTACATTAGCAGTACCTTTCAACCAGGAAATGTATCAGTGTTGGTTTAACAACAATTTTTTTTTGAAAGAAGCAGGGCAGTTGTTAGTATGCTTATTGGCATATCCATATTCATTAACTTCATGCCTGTCCTTTGAAGTGTTTTGGAGACCTGGATATGGACTGGAAGGGCCACCACTGGGTGCAGTGCAAACAGAGAACTACTGAGTCCTGTCCCAGAAATAGGACAATTGACATATGTGGGCAGAGGCAATGTTTAGAAACAGGCAAGGGAAGACAGAAAAACAAGAAGTTATTGTAGCATATCAGCAAATAATCAGTTTCAAAATTTTCCATAGGTCTCCTGCCAAAGCAGTTTGAAAGAGGTTAATCAGTTAGTCTTGTGACTGTTCATAGCAGTGTGAGGTGTCAGCCTGGATAAAAAGCTTGAAGACACTTAATTGAAAAAATAACACATAGATGATGGAAGCTGGCAGCCTGGACGTAGAGGAGAAGGGAGTTTACCTCTAGATATGGAATGAGAGATGATAGGAAGGCTTTGACATGGAAGATAAGTGATTAATATATAATGGGATACTGGATTTATGTCAGTGGAACGAGATTACATTTGTCAAGATTAGAACAAAAGATAAGAACAAGATCTGAAATAAGAGCAATGGGAGTATAAGAGCTGTACACTTTGAGAGAAGAGGTGTACTTTAAAGGTAGGATTTGCAAAGATCCCACAATATTTGCATGTAAATATTTTGGAAATATTTGAATCTATAGGACCTAAATGCTTGTATCCAATGACTGAGAGAGATGATATCCCAATTGGCCCAAATGAAAGGTGATATTGCCCAAGGAAGGAGGCAAGAGGAATACTTTATTAGAGCAGCATATACACCATCTTCTAACTGTACAAAATTATGATTCAGCTCAGAGCAGCAGTGTGCTATTTATTAGAGATAAGGGGAGAATCACCTCCCCCAAGTGAGTGATGGTCTGCTGGAGTCCAGAATTTTTCTGAAGTCCTCCTTTACCGTTTCTCTTGTGAAAGAGGATGTTTCATAAATTTATTTAAATATTATTGTTCTTTGCTCTTTCTCTATTGATCTTTAGTGGCAGCATTTGCAGCTGAAGTTTATGCTAAAAGCATGTCACACCATTGTTGATGAAGTATCACAGAAAATTTGCATTAATGTACCAGTAACATGCTGAAGATTTTAGGTTTTCAGAGGCAGGATTGACTTGACCACATTGCTTACTAGTGGTGAAACCATGAATTATGAAGATTAGCCAGGTTGAATGCCAATAGCATTTCTGCCATGGACATGATTTCAAACATAGGGATATGTTTCCACCTACTGGGAAAAATGGTTTGAAAATTCTTAGGCAAATCATCTTTCTTCATATATAGGGTCAAAGTATTTAATTTGCTTGTTTGTAGAGGGATAGAGAAGACAATATTGCTGTGTAGTTCCTATTGTTTACCTGCACCCTCATCTCTCTGTGGACATCCTGGAACAGGGCTCTCATGTTGCTGTGGATGTCTTTAATTTCAATTAAAATGGAATGTGGTGGAGTAGTGCAGTGTGAGGTAGGTCCAAGATGCTGTGAGGTTTTCTTTCTTTTTTTTTTTTTTCATTGGGACTTTATGCTAGAATAGAGCAAGTATTTTACAGAACCTTGAAAGTGGTTTGATATCTTTTTACTTTGGTCAGGTCTGTTGTATATTTACTAAAAATATTGCCAGTTTTGTTTTCTTTTTAAGAATTTCTCTTTGGTGTGTTTCCATCTGAACCGTGTTAAGGAATCTGAAAAGCTGGATTTTTTTTCCTTTACTTGCAGACTTGTGACCCCACCAGAGATCTCTAGGTACAGTTCCTGACAGAGGGTTCCTGCTAACCCCACTGAGAGCGTTGTGGTGCCAGTTCAGTTGCTGAGGACTGCTTGATTACCTCCCTGCTGCCCATTGCCCTTTTTTTCAAGTTCTGAAAAGTATTCAGCAGATTTATCAGTGCTTTTTAAGAAAGTCTTCATGAGCATGACCTGAGGTTTTACAGGAAATCTTGAAATAAAAGTAATAATATTGTTATACATTCTCTCACATTCAGCCACACATGCTATCACAAAAGTAGCCTTGAAGCTGTTTTAGTTTTACAGCAAGGAGTGTTTCTTTTCATATCAGGTAATCCAAGCTGCTGAGTTTTTTTCCCCCTTGGCTTTGAAAACATGCCTTTATATTAATAATCCTGGATTTTGCACTGAAAGTTGATTGCTCTAGTTGATGATTGGTATTCCATAACACTAAATAAAAGCAAAACAAAATTTTCTCTTTTCCATTTTCCAATCTGAAATCTATCAATGTGTATTTTTAGAGTTCACCATTAGTGGAAGTATAATCTCTGTGCCTGCTTTTATTCTTGGCCACTGGGAGTTTTGCTACCAGCAATAAAAGACAACCTCCATGTTGTACTGCACAGTATAGATATTGTAAATTTTGGTCTTGCTTTCCATTGATCTGGTTTGCCATATGGGAATCATATTCAGCTGATCTTTATTTCCTGAGTCAGAAATTCTGTTTTACCCATCTTTGGGGCTTTCAGCATTTTATTCTCAGTGGGCTGTCAGGTATTGCACATGAAAGGAAAGGTTCAAAAGCATATAAAGAAGGTTCAGGTCTGAAATGTTTACTTAACACTGTCTCTTTTTTTTTTCATTTTTTTCATTTTACAAACATTTGCCAGACAGGAAGATCAGCATGAAACCTTAATAAATTTTAGACTTTTTATCCTCTATTATGAACATTTTACACGTACATAATTTTGCTGTAGTCTGGAACACGTCAACTGTAAACTTGCTTGTGTGGGTTTGCCAGCAATAGTATTAAAAACATTGCAATTCTTTTTTTTTTTAAGTTTATGAATTATTTTTCTTGGAGATTTATTTCCTTTAATTTCTGTTTTTGTTTCTGGAGCTGCCTCTAACAGACTGCCATTGTGCTACAAAGAAATTTTAAATTAATTGACTATGCAGATTTTAATTAATATGACAAGTAAAATTTTAAAAATAAAGATACCATTCTCCCTCCTTGCACTGTCATTCTACTGAGAGAAATGAATTTAAAGAAAAGTGAGAATGAGCTTGTTGCTCACTTGTGAAGGTACTGCCACCAAGGAGGTAAACAGTTTAATTTTAACAGCTTTTGTGCCTTAATTATTTAATCTCTTGGGAAACAAATGCCTAAAATTTAAGGGATTTCAATCTCTTGGGGGCAGTGATATAGAGGCTCTAGATTCCATTAGTGTAGTTTGATTTTTTTTCTTTCTCATTTGAATTGAAGTATATTTAAGACAGCATACTGGAGTGTGTCTGATGTTACACTTCCATCTCCAGTATATCTAATTTTCCTTTTTCTTTTATTAAGCAAGGAAATAGTAAGTGGTCTTGATACCCATTACTGGAATTCATTATTTCTTCTTCTGGCCCCTTTTTTCTTCATTTCCAAGAGGATGTAGAGTAGTGGCATGGGCTCAAAGGGATCATATTTTGTCTAGAAAAGGTGTGTCTTGGGTGTGCCTAGGGACATATTTTGCTGTTGAGGATATGGAAACAGATGAGAAAAAGTCAGTCAAAGACTGAATGAAAGATGGGTCTTCCCCCGTAGCTCCTTCACCTTTCACACAGCAAGAATAAAGCTGTCAGAGAACTGTGCTCTCTCACAGTCACAGACTCCTGGTTTTGCTCTTCTGGCTTTGCATGGCCTCTTCATCATGAAGTTACACTGTGGGTTTAGCTCACTGCTTAGTGTTCAGTCACATTTGCCTCTTTTTCTCACTTACTGCTCTCTCCAGCTGAAATAGAGAATGGGAACGTGGCCTCATGGACAGCTTGTTTCAAGTTGACAGGTTACCAAAATCTGCAGTGGGTCTTCTTTTCTGCAGTTCTCCTTTTTTGGTATTTGTTAGTTTATGTGACACTGAAACACTGTGCTCCTATTCTCCTTGTTCAACTTTCCTCACTTCAACAATCAAGGAATGGCTATGGCTCCTCAACTGTCCTGGCTTTTCCCTCACACTGGCTGAGGCTGTGAGACACTTTTCCTGTCCATCCCAGGCTTTGTCTGTTACACTTGACTTAATTGAATTGGGAAGAAAACCTCAAGGTAAACGTGGATCTTACAGCTCCTGTGGCTGGTGTGTTGGACAACAAGACAGGCAGAGGAGACAAGGAGGACATTGCCCTCTATGTCAGTGACCAACTGGAGTGCCTGGAGCTCTGCCTGGGGATGGAGGAGGAGGCAACAGAGAATTTATGGGTAAGGATTAAGGTGAGGGCAGAGACTGGTGCCAAAGTGGTGGTCTGCTACAGGCTGCCTGACCAGTAAGATCAACTGTATGAATGAGGCCCTTTATAGATATATAGAAATAGCTGGGTCCTCATGGGAGACTTCAACCTCCCAGTAACTGTTGGAGGGACAACACAGGAGGGCATAAGCAATGCAGGTGGTTCCTGAAGTGCATCGATGATAACCTCCTTTTCCAAGTGGTAAATTTGCTGATGGTGAGAGGTGCTGTGCTGAACCTTGTTCTCACCAACTATGAGGGACTGGTAGGAAGTGTGAAGCCCAAAGGCAGCTTTGACTGCAGTAACCATGAAATGGTGGAGTTCAAGATCCTTAGGACAGCAAGGAGAGCATACAACAAACTTGCTGCACTGAACTTGAGGAGTGCAGACTTTGGCCCCTTCAGAGAACTGCTTGGTAGAGTACCATGGGATAAAGCCTTGGAGGGAAGAGGGGCCCAAGAAAGCTGACTATTATTAAAGCATCACCTCATCCAAGCATTGTGATAGTGTGATTTTCCTCCATGTGTTCATGGTGGGATATTCTTCCTAGGACCAGAGGGAGCTAAAAATATGTGGCATCTATTTAATCTATTCTCAGTGGGCTTCTGACAAGAAAACCACATGAAAAGGTATCTCTGGTATTTCACTGCTGAAGCAGAGGTCAAAACAATTCTAGATTTTATAACGTTCTATCAAACACTCTCTAGACAACACTAGAGAATACTGAAGTATTACTTGGAATAATGATAAATAGTCATAAATCTTACTGTGAAGTACTGTGAACAATTATTACACACCTGTTCAATGGATGCATAAAAAACTCCCCAAAGTCTTTTTATGAGGAATCATGTGTGTTTAAGATTCTCTGTAAGCTAGGACACTACACCACCTTTTTAGCTGGTGATGTAATTTTCAGTATCCACACATTTTGCAAGCTATACGTTCAGTAAAACTTGTGTGGCACAACTGTCTGTGGGGCTGTAGCAGCTGAAAATGCTGAAGTAGGCAGAACATGCAGCTTTATCTTTGTCATCTCCTCACAAGACTTTGGAAGCAGTTTGGTGTCTCGTTGTTCATTTTCAAAATTCTTAGCCTGATTTCCCATGAGTTTGGGAGTAGAGCCTCTGCCAGGCTTCTCCAGGAAAAGGGAGCTCCCTGTGAAAGAAAGGCTGAAGATTCTCTCTACAGAGCAAAGATCTTGTTCAGGGGCCTGTTTATGTCTTGAAGAAAGAAGAAATGAGGACCAACATGGTTTTTGTATTTTTCTTTAATACAAATGATTTCTAAATTATTTTTTTGTTTGAGTACATCAGAGCTTATTTGTATGTGTATTATCAGAAAAACCAACTTTCCAGTAGCCCCTAGGACAAAATAACTCATGGAAGTAGAAGAAAAAAGGGCTTTAACAAAACAGGACACTCATCTGCATATTTTTCCCTTGTGGGAAGAAGACCCAAAGACAAATATGTTACGGTGGCAGAACCGGGCACATTCTTATTCTTCAGTAATGACCGTGATAATCCTGCAGAATAGTGTATCATGGTTAAAGAAACTGCTGTCTTTCAGTAATTTTCACAGAAATAATGTTTGTATAGATCAGAAACACATTATTAATTAACAGGAAGTAGCATCTTGGAAACTAAATTATGTAGTAGGAGCTGTAGTATAGCTAGCTAATGAAAGCAGTATGAAATAAAATAATCTCCACAGAGTGGATAGGAGCCTACTTGACAAAAATATTTGTGGTATTCTTCAGATTGCTCCAGATCTTAACTTTCATTTTGAATCCACATATTCTTATTGGGATAATAATTGTAAGCTTGAGAATGTAAACTTGCTGCTCTGATATTTTCCTGGTTCTGCTGGTAATCTGAAACACCAACTCTATCCTTATTCCATTTTCTTTATTAATCTTTTTTTAAGGTACTCATTCTAAATCTAATAATGGTCTTTAATATTCAGCATTAAAAATTTCATTAATGATAACTTTGCTACCTGGGAAGGGGAGAGTGATGATTGTCAGGAACATCAGCAAGAAGAAAAGTGGAGATTGAATAAATGCAAGATGGGCAAATGGGAAAAGAAAAAACAGAGTTAAGAGGCATAAATATGGTAATTGTAAAGATGAATGTATTTTTACTTTGATATTAGACTAACAAGCAGGTAGTGGAAAATTATTCAAAATATAGTTACTTTATTACAGATCATTTTCCCTTCCATACCTTCATTCAAAACATATCACTCATGTGAATGAAAAAAAGCTGATGGCAGGTTATGGGCAATTGATTGCATTCCTGGGCTTGTATGCCAGAGTCAGCAGCCAGCAATTTGAGTGTCTGTAAAGTAAGTGTGATGCACCTCGCTTGATTTCATCTCTCTGCCCCCCATCCATGTTTAGCTTGCACCATGACTGAATCCTCATTCTGTCTTGTGCCTTCTGCACTTCCTCCAGTGCTCTTCTAAAGCCCTGACCTCTGTTCAGCTTCTCAGTGTTACTGGCTGTCAGCAGAGTTGAGTAAACTTCTGCTAATGAAAACAGATAAAAAGTCACTGGAATTTATTAAATCTTTTGCACTAACTTAAATCACGCACTAAGAATGAATGTAGTATTATTAAAAAAACTAAATCGGATTATAATGAAATGAACCTGCAGGTTTTAGTTAGTAACTTGCATGCATCTCTATATTTTGTTTAATTCTAATAAAATAAAAGTGAATCCCCATTAACTGTAATGAAATAAAATTAAGCTCTCCCTGACTTGCATTCATGTAGTCAGTCAACACTATTATTTGAAATCTCATTGGGCTCTATTTGTCTGCAAGGACAACAGAATTGTCATTTATGCTGGAGGAACTCTGTTGGTAAGAAAATAGCAGGACTAGGTCTATTTTATCTGGAATAAAGAGGTTGCCAATACATGGGATTCACGTGATGTGTGCTACCGAAGTTAACATGATGCTGCAATTTTTTTTAAGAATGTGTTTTGAATCTGTATAATAAATACTTTTATATGTATTGTAGTTCAAATGTATACTGCTTTGTTTCAAGATGTTTTCTTTCTTTAATATCTTCAAATGTCAGTATGTTAATATAGTTACGTTAAAGTGCTGTGGACAAGTTATGTTCTATCTGAAAGTTTAATTAATATTTTTGGCAAAGAAGTAATTCACTTTTGTTGTGTTTCAACCTAATAAAAATGTCCATCTTATTTGGCTTTAGTTTCCTTTTCTTTCTTGCTTTCTTTCTTTTTTAAATGTTTCTTTCTCTTCTAAATCCATTGGCTTTATTATGCCAGATCATTGCTAGCTTTACTTTCTACTGCATTTTATCATAATGCTCTTTGAGTATAAATAAACTCTGGTATGCTAAACCTAATAGCAATTAAACTGGAAGTGTTTGTGTTTCATCACTGTGAACTTCGCAGAAATGTTTCCATGACAACCTCCATGCTAGTTAAGGCAACCAGAGGTGATCAACAGTTTATATATTTTTTTTCTCTTGCAAGAATGGAATTTGTGTTGACAGTTCTGGCCTTTAATGGCACTTTTGTACTGTGTGAAAGTATTTGTTTACTAGATCATATGCTGTTAACTGTCAGGCCGAGATAGAGTGACTGCTTTTGATAAAAGGGCTGCATTACATCTCTGAGTCTGTGAAGCTCTTGTACTTTAATTACTCACATCAGTACAAAAGTATCCATTTGCTTCACTACACTTAAAAATTAGACTTATTAGTTCCAAAGCATTAATGGTGAGTTAATTTTTTGTTTTACATTTTTTTTGGAAAACAATAATCTAAAAGCTGCTTTGTTGTTTTAGATTTAAACTATTCCATTTACACAGATAAAAATCACATTCCATGGTACAGGGTGAATTGTAAGTGCTGTAATTATTGGCACTTTGAATTAGGATTTCTGGGCCCTGTTTTCACATGTAGCTGATGAAGGTTGTTATGCTGGCGGCTGAAATACGCTAGTTATGTACTCTGATATGAAAAATATCATTTGTGTAGAGGTGTTTTGTCTCTCCCAAGTTTTTGTAAAAAGGCAGGTGTACCTAAGATGTGACAGAAATAACTTCTCTGAGTGTAACATAATAGTACAGGTGGACTGTTGTGTATGTTACATCTTTGAGATAGTTAGAAGGCTTTTATTAGAAAACATTTTTTTTTGTGAGTTTGTCTTTATGGTGCCCTATCTAGATAGATCGTCTAGAAGTGAATGGATGAGTTATCTAATCTGACAATCAGTTTATAACTGCTACTGTAGCAGGTGTGTTCACTAGTAACCAGAAGTTTCAAAGCATTACCTGTACTGAGTTGAAAGACTTCCTTTTGTTATGCATCTGTTCATTTTCAGGATGGTGGACAAGTGTCTTTTTGAATCTAGAGAGTGTGTGTAGCACAGGGTCATTTGGTTTTGATTAGCTGAAAAATGTGAGTATTTAGAAGGTACCACAGCATCTTCTAAAAGTCTGTTTCAGAATAAAGACTAAATGTTTTGTCATAATAAAGACCTTAGTTTGATGAAGCATAATATTTAATACTACTCATGTATATTCAAGTATGAGATGGGATACTTGTTGTATGTCTTGCATATAAAGACATAATTTATATTCAGGACTCATCTTTTGGACATGCAGTTTGTTTTAGTAATTGCTTGCAGAATGCTTATTGTTTCCAGTAGTGATACCATCCCTTTTTTAAGCAATTGAGTCACTCTTCAGTGATCTGTTAAAACTAAGAAGAGTTGCAATTGTTGAAGCTGTTTTGTGGGGGTTTGTATGTGGAGGATACCATTGCTTTTATGTGTGTGCATGTATGTGTGTTTATTTAGTCAGAAGTTGTATATATATTTTTTGGCAGTTGGTGTCACTAGGAAGGGAAATGGAAATGCTGGAGTTATATACATAAGTTCCCCAGGCTTTAAACTGCAGATAGACAACTCGTCTGTACAGTCTCAGTGTAAGATGCTGCCTTTACTAGAATACCTTCACCTCATCTCTGGGGATTTGTTGTGCCTTCCTTTGTGTAGGAAAGTTGGGGTATTAAGGAGAAATTTCTCAGAGGAGTAAGGGGTGAAAAAAGCTACCTCCATGTGCACTCTTTCAAAATCCAACCTGTTATAGCTGGAGGCTGTAACATTCCTTGAGTGCATAGGTATACACATAATCCAAAAATCCTGTTTATATAATCCAAAAATCCTGTTTATAATACTCTTGCAGGTAAAATTGCATGGATTACTAGAAGGAGTATATTAAAGTACTATGAAATAGTCTTTATTTTCTTGGTGGTCACTTGGTTGTGGAAGATTGTATAGTACTTAAGCATATAGTACGAATAAACACTGTGTGCTTGTTTTCCCAAGTTGGTGTTTGTGAGCAGTAGTTTGTTATCATGTTTGAGATAGCACTTTGTCTCTGTAATTACTGGGTTTTTTTGTAACTATGATGTAAAGTAGACGCTGCCTAAATCTGAACAGTAGCTGGTGACATGATACTAGTATTGCAGATGAACTGGGATGGAAAAACAAGCTATTAGCCCTAACACTTTTTTTCTTTCCCAGGAAAAAAGGAATTCCTACTGGAACAGCAACAGAGATGAGCTGTGAGGGTGATTGGGAAATGGAAAGCTTATCTTGCAAGATGAGACTTAAGAAAGTGTGACATGTTTGGCTTAATGAAACAAAGGCTGAGAGAGGATGTGATATCTCTTTCATATTTATATATGTGTACATAAAGACAGAGAAGGCATCATATAGGGAGAAGAACCGTTTAAGCTAAAAGACATTGTTAGAACAAGTACAAAACAAGTGTAAACTAGCTATGGATAAATCTGAGCTGGAAGAGAGCATTTAAGTAGTGGGTGTGGGACCGGAGATTTTGAACAGGGAGTCTTATCAGCAAAATTGTCATGATACAATTGCATTAGCAAAAGATTGCACGTGGCTACTCAGCTTGTTCTTTCCAATCCTGTGACCATCTTTTTGCCTAACTAGATCTATAAACTCTCATGCTTGTTGCACAGTACTGAGAAAACTTATAGATGGAATCTAAGAGAAGCCTTTTAAAATTATTTTGCTTGTTACAGTTCCAATACTTATTTAATTCTTGGGTAGATTCCTCGGTCTATTTTCAGATAAAGTGCTTTTATGTTATTGACAGTGGTATCCTGGGACTTAAACTTTTTTTTCTTGTTTGTTTTGTATGTATGGGAATGCTACTTTTATATTTTTCTTTTGCTTCATCCTGCTGCAATTGCTTACAAGCTTTAACCAAGCCAAGGAGCTGGCTTTTTCCCTTTTGATATTTTTCATGCAACTGGAAAGATAAGGTTATTATTATCATACTCCTCATTGTTTATTCTGTAACCAAGCTGTACATTCATTTAGTTCATTCAGGCAATCATTTCCAGTCTCTTATTTTATAACTTCCTGGTAATACTTTTTTTTATACCACAAAGAGAAGAGAACTCTGAAGATTGCTTAGTCCAGCTGCTCTTCTTGTGTAAATTGGAGCAGGCTGTCCTGGATTTCCCCAAGTTGCATTTTGAATTTCTCCAGAAATGCGGGGTCTTCAACCTTGATGAAGAGTCTACAACATCTGTGGGCAACCTATTCCATTATCCAGACACTTAACAATAAAAATGTATTATTCTTTGTCTCAAGAATGTATTTCGAAGAGATTGAAAGATACACATAGATGATCAGTATATAATACTTCCCCAGGCTTTTAAAAACTTTGTCAAATACAAAGGTGTAGCTATCTTCATGCAGAGTCTTAAAACTGCAGATTGAGCCAGCATCATGTTGTAGCCACAAAGTGAATTCTCATTTGAGTACAAGGTACATCAGTGGCTCACTGTCAAATATCTGCATTAATGCCATTTATCTAAGGATTGTTTGGAATCCTGTCTAAATTCACTAAACTTAACATCATTGGAAAGACATACAGAGGCAATGTCTGCCTTGTTTCTTTATGTAACAATGCTGGAGCTTTGCTTAGGTGAAGGACTTGTCACACCTACCTCAAACCTAATGGTTCTACACTACTGCTGGGCATCACTGATAGTGTGAATAATGTGGTTGTGATTTATTACCCAAAGAGATGTTTATTGTGGTTTCTTACTCAAAAGATGAAAAGCTGACTTTTACAGACTTTCTATATATATAGTCCATATATATGTTAGTTTCTCTGTTTCTGTTTTCCTTAGTCCTTCAAAATATACATCTTAAGATTTTTAAAAACTGAAATGTACTAAACATACTTGGCTGTGTGAGCTCATATGCCAAGTGAGAGGAATTATCTAAGCATACTCTCCACAAAAGTTATGACAGTAAGAGCTCTTACTGGGGTGTGTCTACTCACAATGCAAATCACATATTGTCTAAATGTCCCCAGAAATCTTTTGGAAGAGCATTACAAAAGTTGGTCAACTTTAGCAACTCTCATTGTGTTACTATATTTTAGGTCTGTATCAGTGAAAAAGCAAAATAAACTTCTAAAAAGTCATCCAAGACAATATCTGTTTTGACCTGTAGGGAACACTTCAGAATACTGATCTATAATCCTTGCATGATCGTACCTTTTAAGGAGATTTATATCCTCACTACATGGTTTGTTTTTTAATGTAAATGCAGTAATAGGGCACTTTCCAGTGTCTGTTTACATCTTTAACCAAGACTTTACTTTCCTCTTATATTTTCACCTTGCCCATTATTCATTCCATATGAAAATTAATTCTGTTTTCAGAATTAATATTTTAAAGTTAATTAGAGCATTTTAGAAAACATCCGTCTACAAAACGTTTCACAGAGTTTGTTTTACTCAACAATAGTTTTATTATTCCAGGTATTTTGTAGATGCCAACCATGGCTGATTAGTTACAAATTATTCTATGGGCACTGTAATGCTCAAACTCATACTGTTGAAGTAATTTTGGTATTTATCCAACAATGTGAGCTTTCTTTTAAGAGGAACTTATGTGCAGTTGTAAATAGAATAGTATTTGACTGATTAAAACCTTGTCCACATTGTAGTTTTAGGAGGTGTACATACACAAGTTTTTAAAAAAATGTATCAATGAGTAGATGATAGTTAGAAATTTATTTAGTTTATGAGCCTACTTGCTCATATGCTTAATGTGGTGGCTGTGGTCGTTCTATCAGGGATGTCAAGTCTTTGCTTCCTAAACTGAGTAATAGATTCTTGACTCTTCAAAGTCCTGAGTAACCCAGTCTGATCTCACAGTGGAGCCTGCTATGAGCACTACTGGACTAGAGAACTCCTGAGGTCCCAGCCAGCTTCAGCTACTCTGTGATTTTGTGATTGTCTGGGTACTGTCTGAAGCTGCTTGACTTGCACTTGAGAACTTGAACAATTCTTTTAAAGCAGACAGTATAAGTACTTTTTAAATGCTCCTATTAGATATGTATGTTCTTATAACCTGCCAGCAAATGGTCTCCATCCTTTCTGAATGTAGATTTCATATTTCTTCTTTCTTTAACATCCTAGACTGTGATTTTCTTTGTTTTTCTCTAAAGCAAAGTAAGTTGTGTGGCAAAACTGAGATACTGTCATTTTGTCTTGTGATATTTTTATCATCCTCCTTGAGGAACTTGATAATTCAGTCAGTGGTGTAAATGGCCTAATTGTATGGGAGGCATGTGGGCTTAGTGAAGTCACTTTTCTATTGGGTTCTTTATTTCATTGCAGGAAAAAAAAGCTACAGAGCAAAAAGAGTGTAGGGATGGTCTTGTAGCTGATACATCTTATAAATAATTTTACTGGGTTTGTGTGACTCCATATACTGATACTAATAACTTTGTTTAACATGTGATTATGAAGGGTCTTTTTAAAGGGGCAGAAGTTATGTGGAAAATGAAGTCTGTAGAGCCAGAGAGAACCATTGTTATCTTCAAGATAACAGTATCTATAGAAGTTCTTGAATGAATTTCTATTTGAAGTATAGCATATCTTTTTGGGGAAAATAAATCAACATTGTTTTAAAATGCTCTTGGTGATGGAGAGCCCATGACAGTCCTTGGGAACTTCCTCCACTTGGTAATCTAAACTCTACAAATTATTTCTGGTCTAAACTTTTCTGACTTCAAATCCCTCATTAAAACTGTCCCTTGCTGTGTTGCCTGTAGAAAACGTGACAATGGATTTGCTGTGGATAGAAGCGCTCCTGCCTTTCCTGCTGACCTGTATTGTTTCCTTGTTTCCTCCTGCTCTCCCCCTGAATCCACCTGTTTTGTCTTCTGTCATGCGTTTGGGTTTTCAACGTTCCCAGGCAGGGATTATCTACATGTTGTGTTTATATGGCACGGAATAGAGCAGGGTCTTAGTCCCTGGCAGGTGATCTTTGCCGATGAGCGTGTCATGAGGGCATAAAGGATTAAAAGAGGTTTGAGCTATTGTTGTCCTACTTTAAGAGCTTTTAAGCCTGTCAAGAACTACTGTAATCTTTGGGTATGACTTCCTTTGTGGCGAGGACTTCCTCCATTTCTGTTATAAGGCCAATAAAAGCTGGAGTAAATCATACCTCTCAGAAGAACAGCTGATCTCAGTGGAGGTGGGGGTAAAGGGAGGGAAAATTTCCAGCGATAGAAAATCCCTTGCAGCCCTCAGCGGCCTGCTGTAGCGGTTAGGAATTCAGTGTTTGCTCGTCTCTGCATTCTCTTCTGAATTTAGCTTGCTTCAGATTTCCAGGATGTTGTTACACCTTTCTTAGAGAAAGCAAGGGAGGAATAAAAAAAGCAGTGTTAAGGTTCTGCCCTGAATTTGGGTATTTATGGGCTGTGGTTAAATGCCCTATAATCTTCTATTTTGTAAACAGATTCACTTTTTCTCATCTAGAAAGTGTGTTCTGCGAGTCCTTCCCATTTGAGCAGTGTCCAGTTTGAGTTGTGGATATCAGACTAGTGACCCTGTTTTATTAGGAATGACCTCAATGTGTAATGTCTCAGGTAGTATTGCTTCTCAGATTTCCTTGATTGTACAGAGATTACATTAGTCCCTTGTCCATGCTGGTTCACATTCAAGCTGATTAACCACTGTAATGCTTTCATAGTTATAATTTCCCAGGAAGATATTCCCCATCCTGTGAAACTACATATAGCATACATATACATACTTATTCTCCTAGTTGTAAAATCAATGTTGTCTTATCTCCATGAGATTTCTATGCCAAGCAATATGGTATGGTCTGAAAGTTTCACAAAGGCTTTATTGTGAGCTGAGATCTTGGGCTAATCTCTTGATTTCCTAGCTGACTGCTGATAGTCATATAGGAAGGTTCTCTCTTTGTTCATTCTCAGATAAACTAATTGTCCTGGAGGTAAGATATCTGATGGTAGACTTGAAATGAGCTCAGTTTGTTAGAGCATGATGCTAATCATGGTGAGGCTTGTGGGTTCAATCCTACTATGTGCCATTCACTTAAGAGTTGGACTTGATCTTTGTGGCTGCTTTCCAACTCAGAAGATTATCTTTCTGTTTTTACTAATTTCCATCACAACATCATGCTTTCTTTACCCATCATAACTTGGAAATGTTGATAGGGACTTCAGGAGCAGCAGTATCATGCTATCACTGTCTTGTCTTCCTGCCACCTTTTCCAGGTAGAAATCTTCTCCTCTCCTCAATGTAAATCCGGTCCTCTGCTTAACTTCTCTTTCATGATGTAGAAAAAAGGGTTCCTGTGCGTTCCCTGAGCAGCAGGTGAGGAACAGAACTGTGGGCTAGTAGAAGAAATCTGAGATGAGGTGTCCACTAGAAGAGATAGGAGTGAGAGGAAGCAGGATGAGTCACATCTGTTTTCTCTCAAAGCTGTTTCTAAAACCAGTCCTGGCTGGGCTCAGCCCCCAGAGAAGTAGAAAGCCTTGTGCTGTGCAGTAAAATGAGAGAGGGTCCCAGACTGTTGGGCAGTCCCAAGATTACTGACCTCTGGCTGTGGTTCTCATGGGAAGGATCTCCTGCAAATTATGGTGCTGTGGTGGAAAGAAATTAGAGAGAACTAAAATTAGGCTAAATTGTCAGACATGTACTGTGGCGCATTTAAAAGCACAGAGAACCCAGATGAGGAGAAAATACAGAATGGAAGCAGTGTTCTCTGCAATGGAACAATTTTAAAGAGAAGCTTCCTTGTTTAATGCTGTGGCTTTTCTTCCCATAGCTAATTCGATCAATAAAAGAATATAATAAAGATCTCTCTACCTGATCTCTCTACCTTTCCTTGTTATTTTAGTTGCATCTCAGTTCCTGCCCACAACTGATACAAACTTAAGTAAAACTTATTCTTCATTCTATACAAAAATTTCATGTTTATTTTGGAAAATTAAAATCAATGAAGCATTTTATAGCAGTGATTCTTCTCTCTATTTTCTGGTATTTACTGTTAATTAATTTTGAAAACTAGGGGTCTGTGGAATATATGAAGAAATTAAAAGCTCTTATTTTGCCTGTTTTGCCTCTTTCTTTTTTTAATAAGTCTGTACTCCTAGCACATACTCTCCAAGAGCTCTGTTAGAAAGTCTGGAAGGAAAACCACTAGCTGGACATGCTATTACTGGATTTAGAACTCTTTAGAGAACTGAGACCTCTATTATTGCTGATGTTTACTCTAGTTTCTTCATCAGCAGATTCCAATGAAGTCCCTCTTTGGTGGGCAGTCTGCAGGGTTACTTGTTACAGTGCTAAGTTCTTTCTAGGCAGAAATACTCCACATTTTCTCTGATGGCTGCTAAAATGGGGTTTCAAAAATGTGTAAAGTGTATTCCCGCTTACAGGTCATAAGTTGCAGGTATCCATTTTAACACAGCTGTCCAGTGTTACTATTACAAAACTTTTGGTCTGTTAAAAATACTGTGGTAGAGAGATGCAGAGAATGATATGAATACTAAATACAGATCTAAGAACTCATGGTATTGCTTCTTTTCAATTAATGACTGCATCATACACCGTGTCTAATTCAAGTGAAGTGGTTGCAGAACTTCTGGAAAGCTTTAATGGAGTGCTTCAGATCTTGTTTATCAGATCCTGGTTAGAAAGCATATCATTTGAGCATAAATGGAGGCACGTTATCGTTTTCTACTGAAAGATTTACTGAACTGCTCAGGAGAGCTGACAGAAATGGCGGGTGGCAAAGGAGACATGCTTAGTTGCCTAACGTGATGGTCTTGTCATACTATGATATATTGGGCTGAAAATTCTTCAGTGTCTCACACATATGGTAGGAAGGAAGCTTTAACATGTCAAATTAAGAAAAAAAATTAGCCTATAATAACAGTGTTGCAGATGATTTGCAGGGAGTTTTTTTAATCACGGATATTTCATATCCTCCTTTACACCTAATTCGTCTTGCTTTCTAGGAATGTGTAATTAATATTGTACTTATGCTAATTTGAAACAATGATGATTGCAGCTCACTGAAATTATGTGTTCTACTTAATTGAACTTGACCAACATTACAAAGAGATGACTCAATACTGCATATGGTACATTCTATCAATATAACATTTATTTTAAACAGTTTGAGACACAGTCTGATTATTTTATATTTCTGTTTCTGTATTTCTATGGCACTGAATTTTAGCATGATGCTAAGTTTTGCTTCATCCATGGTTCAAAGAATGCATAAAGGAAACTTGCTTATCAATCTGCTTTGGCAGCTACTGGTTTCTGATATAGAAAAATAATGCAAAAAACCCCATGGACTGCTTGTTTCAAAGCTTTTTATGACTTTCAGCATGTAAACTTTATCTCCAGTATCCACAAATACCATCTATGTTTGCGTATTCCTAGACTTCAGCTGGTGTAACAGCGGTTCACGCATGGCTGCTGGTGGCAGCCACTGCAGCAGGTGCACTTTTGTGCTGGAAAGCGCATCCCTGGGCCCGGGACAGGTCTGTGGAGTGAGTGGCTGGCAGCCAGGGTGGCCTGGCTTCGCAGGCGCCAGGCACAGGCACTGCAGCGGGAACGGGCTCCTGGGAGCGGGCACAGTGGGGGCTTCGGAGGAGCCGCAGCGCGGACTGCGCAGGACTGGTCGCGGCTTCCTCTGCTGAAGGCACTGCTGCTGCCTTCCTGCCTCTCTGTCCTCTCTGCTTGTGCAGGCTGAGCTCTGAGCGGGCAGGGAGGAGGCAGGGCAGGGGAGCTGTGCTTTCCCGGGTAAAATGGTGTGTAGCTGTTCCTCAGGGACTTCTGCACCTCTCTGGCCCGAAGGAGGACTGAACAAAGACAATCTCTAAGCTGAATGCAGAAAAATTTTATTGTACAGGCTACAATGTTAAACAATGTTTTAAAGGCTAGGCTTATTATTTGGGAGGAAAATACTATATTTAGGCTATATAGGAATACCATCTTGCGTTTAGAAATGCAAAATAATGACTTTGATCCTCCAGTATTTGGTTACTGTGTATGAAATAAAATGACATTTTCTTACCATGTGATTTGAATAAAACTTTATGGAAGTGTCTGTACCAAAATTATGAAGTTGCATGCTGATGGAGGTAAGTATTTTAGAGCATTTGAAATGGTTTGAATTTCAATATGCTGCATGTACATTTTGATCATAAAATGGAAAAATATTTCTTAGTCTCAAATATCTTCTTACTAGAAAGCATAGAACTTACATGCTGACAGCATATAAATTGAATTATTAACAAAAAATTTAATTTTGTAAGAAATTCCACTTATTTTAATTTGGAGGAATCTAATTTTTTTGACCTCTAGTAATTTAAAGAAGCATATTTTTTATTTAAGAAAAGATTTTACAAGATAAGCTAGCAGTGTTGCAGATTAAAAATGTAGATGTGTTTTCCTCTTATTTTAACATATGATGTGTTTTAGTGTGGGCATGGAGATAGGAACCCTGGACTTTCAGATACCTTAATTCTTAAAACCAAGACAATAACATACTGCTCAAAAAAGTTCCCAAAGTCATAAGAATCTTCAAATACCAGTCTCTGGTATCCCTGAGAGTAACTTGCAATTGAAAAGTAATACAGAAATAATGCAAAATCAGGCCTCTTGTAATGAATTATGTCTCTCATTTAGCTATATCTTTACTATTAAAGTTGACTTGAGAGACTTACCTTTAACTAGCACTATTTCCTAACATAATAACATCAACAGAACTGAGGCAGCATTAATCTTTCTTGAATTGAATGCAGATTGACATCTTTAGGAGTATACTGCTCTGCAGTTTCTAGTTTTGATTTTTTTAAATAACATAGGCTCCTAAAACTTTGGTGGGTTTGTTTTTTTTGAGAGGAAATTTTTCAATTTGGTTTTTATCTCTGGCTTTTAATTCAGTAATTTACTTAAAATTTCTACTGTTTGAATTTTAAACATGAAAGACTTTATGATTTCATGTGAGAGCTTCCTCTTAAGCCTCATCATCAAACATCAGTTAAGTAATTAAATTTTAAAAAGAAAAGCAAGGGAGAGAAATGTTTATGTGAAAGAAGGAAATGCGGGGACAAATAAAGTATATAATGTAATAAACTTGATGTTAAAGTGATGTCCTTGTATGAGTTGATGTTCAGTTAATGTCTGAAATGAAAATTCTGAATAAAATACCTTGCTACTGTGAAGCTGTTAGATATAGTCCCTGTTGAGGCATTTCACAGCATTACAGGATCATTTAGGTTGTCAAAAGGGCATTTCACAATGTCCTTTACTTGCATTTATGTGGTAAACATATTTATGTATTATCTCATTATTTGAGAAATCTCTTTCAAATTTGTATATACATCTCCTTTATAAAAGCTTCTGCTTCAGTTATCACCATGTCAGTTCGTATTGATCTGGTCGATACAGAAATCTCTTCAGGAAGAGTTTACATTATTGGGGTGAAAAACCTTCTAATGATGCAACAGTGATTTTTTCAGCCTTTTTGCCCTATGGTAAGAAAAGGTCTTCCTATTTGCCTTCCCAGCATAATTTTTTTTTTACCCATTAATGTGTATAAGGTCATCACAGCTTGACAGTGTTGTCTGATTGTTGATGATATCGAGTTCACCTGTCTTACTTCTGCATCAGGGACCAGAGTGACTTCAAGAACCTGCTTAAGTGGTCACAAACAATTTTCCCCTTAATAAAGAAATAAGAACGTGATAAAGCCTGATGCATGGATGTTTCACATGAGAGTGGCCACTTTGGGGTAATTTTAGAGTCAGACATTCTGCTCCAGCCTACTCTTCTTCTGCCACCAGGAGGACTTGGCAAGCAACAGCAGGCTCCAGGGAGAGTATTTGCTCTGCATCCCTCTTTGCTCCTCATACTTGGAAGCAGTTACTGTATTCAGGAGAGTGGAAGTAAGCCTGTTCAATTGCATCACTGGAGTTTCTTCTTGTAAATGAGACTGTTGATGTCACCTGTTTCAGATTTCCTCCCTTTCCATGTTGGAAGACTCTACTCTAATGGGTCAGAGGCATAGGCAGTTGACAGAACATTCTTACTAGTCTCTGTAAATGTCATAGAATCTTCTGGGCAATCTGGCATTGTCCATTCCTATGGTGATTAATTTATCTTGGCTCCAGGCATCTGTCAGTGTCCTCCTATTAGGTATTTCCTCTTTCTTCAATTCTTGGACAAGCGAAGATTTCATCCCAGGTAATTTACAGCCAGTTGCAGGGTACCCCAGTAGAGTGCCTTATACAGATGTTGTTTCTAGCCAGCAGCAAGGATGTTTTGGCACTCTATTCCTGCTGAAATTCAGTATGGATTTAGATAGCATTTGTATGGATATTCAGTATGTGGTCTGTAACTTTTTAGTATTGTAGGTGCATACTGTCGTATAGTTATAAATCTGACCTCTCGTTAATAATTTATTTTCTTCTCAGATGGTAACTGTGTTCATTTCAGGGTTTTTCCATATGTCCTGTCTGTCACCCTTGAAATTTTCATCGTGATGGTGGTAGTCATTGCTGTTAACTTATGTCCCTGTGTGCCTTTTTTCATTTACTTTTACAATTGTTTCCTTGATAAGGGGTGCCACAAAGGTGCAAAACCTGAATCTCTCCAAACGTCTCAGTCTCTTTCCAAGCATCTGGGTCCCAAGGTGAACACTTGAAACAAAAATTATATTACTGCAAATCCTTGGGCTCACTGGAGAAACTATTAACTCTCAATTTGTGAGAGCTCTTTTGTCTGTGAACAGATTCTAGTCTGTGCTTTCTTTTTCTGACAATACACTTCCCAGCTAACCTCTGCGCTGCCTTGTGCCACACATCACCTAACACTAAGTATGTCTCCCCTCTGTGAGCTCTCCCACTCTGTATCCTTTCAGCTGTCTGGCTATTGTTTCTCATACTACAGAAAACTTTTGCTATGGTGGCAGTGTGAGGCCACAGGACAATACTCCTCCAGTTCCTTGCCCAGTCAGACAGTGACGCCTGACAGATAAATCTTACTGACTTTTGCCACTTTCCCAAAATACTCCACTGTCACTGTATGGGTGCTGAAAACTTCTAAGAGCTTCATGAGTGTTTTGTGAGTACAAGTGAGAACATTACTCTTTACTTCAGTTAGACCAGTCCCTATAAATTCCAGAGAGGGATGTTTGACGTTTAATGTGTTTGTTTGTTACCAGTTCCAGTGTCCTCTCCCTCAGCTCTGTAAAAGCCCATCTGCCACACATATTGCCCTCATGCTCACCAAAGGAGTAAGCCTCCATCTTCTGCCCTTTTCCAAGTCCGTCAAAAGCTTTTTTAGAGTTGTTAAGATATTTGTCTAGTGGCTGGTTTGCCCTAAACCTTGCAATGCCCAGCTACATGGGCCTGCCTTGTAACCTTCTAACTGCCCATGTGTGGCTCCACCTTTCCATGGAAGTGCAAGAAGTCTGGGGTAAGTCTGTATTTTCCATACATGTTTTTCAAGTCTGGGTATGTGTAGAGGAAAACTTGTACAGTTATGGCCACATTTTATCTTCATCTCTGTTTTTCCTCCTAAACTTCAGATCTGCAGGTTTTCTCATTCAGACACTTGACATCACGGCAGCACCAAGCGAGTACCATGTTTTTGTATTCACAGATTCAGTATCTTGGCCCTTTTGGTTTGTTAGCATGGCCAGAACTTCTACACTATTACTGAAAGGATTAAAGGTTTCTCCATGCTTGCTGCCCTCTTAGTGCATAGAGATTGATCAAGATTTACAATGAATGGCCAAAGCAGGATCCTTTAACTTGATGAACCTTGAGTCCTGTGTGCACTTTTGGGAGCCACAATATAAACTAGATACAAAGCAATTAGAGAGCGTCCAAAGGAGGGCTAGGAAGATTGTGAAGGGCCTAGAAGGGAAAGCCATGTGAAGAACAGATGAGGTCACTTGGTTTGTTCAGCCTGGAGGAGATGTATTGCAGTCTACAACTTATAACAGCAGGGGCAGACGCTGATCTGAGGGGTAGACTCTGTGGTGCTCAGTGACAGGTCCTGAGGGAATGGCCTGAAGCTGTGTCTGGAAGGTTTAGGTTGGATATCAGGAAAAGGTTTTTCACCCAGAGGGTTGTTGGGCTCTGGAACAGGCTCCCCAGGGAAGTGGTGACAGCACCAAGCCTGACGAGGTTCAAGAAGCATTTGGACAATGCTCTCAGGCACAGGGTGTGATTCTTGGAGCTGCCTTGTGCAGGGCCAGGACTTGAACTGGGATGATCCTAATGGGTCCCTTCCAACTCAGCATATTCTGTTGTTCTGTATTCACATCTTCATCAGGCATTTTGTGGTGTCTGGGACACTGAAGGCATTGCAGTTTACCTGGAGACCTCTGAGGTCATCCACTAGGGAACTTATAGCAGAACCTTAATGGCTTTGAGACATTCCTAGTGTGAGTGTACATGTCATTCAACTGAAACATGTATAGTTTATATATTTTATTTTCACTATAATTATTGTATTCTGCATCTGTTTTTGCCTGACTTTCCCATGTACTTCTGGGTTTTTTGAAGTTCTGTATTTCTGTGTGGTTCAGAGGGATTTAAATTGCCACCTGGAAAGCCCTTCTTGGCATTCTCACTCGCTCCATGGAAGAAGATTCTACTGGCCCTGCAAAGGAGAAAAATTCTCTACTCTCAAGTAATAAAACGTTTCTCAGAGTGTAAAAATACCTGTGGAGTGCACATCATGAAAAATTCCAGTGGCTGATAGGTAACCTTTAGCATTCTCAAATTATTTTGAAAAATTCTAAAGGCTAGAAGCAGCATAAGGTTTATTTGTAGAGCACAGCACTGCAGCTCAGGAAGGTGCAGGGAACAGTATGTACCAGCACAATTTCAGCCCTGGGTGTCCTTTGATAATTAACAGAGTGCTGTCATTTCTTGTGGAATCTCTCTGTGTGTCAGCATCAGCACCAAAGAGAAGAAAGAAAATGTACATAGCCCCTGATGAATACTGCTCTCCCCTGTGAAAATAGGATGGCAGCAGTAAGACAATGTATGGCAGAATCTCAATCCTCCCCTTCTCATTCCTCTCCACTTTAAATATAGGACTGTGCATTTGCATGGAGGCCAAAGAAAATGGCTACTATTCTTCTTTTTTTGGTTACTGAAAATAACAACACCAGGCTATTTCAGCCAAATAACAGAATGCTAATATCTAGCATGCATGGAGAAAGCAGACTTCTGGAGTCCTCCAACAGGAAATAAAGATTCTGTCTCTTAAGAGACATTATTAGTAACATCTATCTCTGGACCTCATGATTTCTTATTCTCAAGTCAGTTTATCCTATGTTGCCTTCTGCTCAGCTGCTGAGTTTGATCTGCTATTGAGAGATGGTATTTGCTGCCTCTTGTGGGATTTTTTTCATTGCCACTCAATTTTTAGCTGAATTTTTCTTGTGTTAGCCTAGAACCATTGCCAGTTTTGCTCTGATTGTCCTCAAGGAACAAAACACCCATGATTTTAGATGTCTTTTATTCTTTTTGAGGGTTTAGTCCTTAAGGTTAGGTACAACCTTGGTACTGATGTTATAATGGCAAATTGGTCATCTGCCAATTATCTTCCATTTGAAATGTAATGCTGATTTTTTTTTTTATATTATACATTCTCTTTGCTCAGTTGTAAACTATCTGCAGTTTTATATGAGATACTGACATAAGAAGATTAACAAATAGATGAAGCGTTATTGTTGAACATTGAAATATGGGAACTTTAAATAGGCATGATGGTTCCACTTATCAGGCTGATCACATAGCATATAGTTAAAATATTATGTGCTTAATGGAGTATGTAGTTACTCTATTTCATTAAACATTTTGTATGTTTTTCTATCCAGTGGAGAAGGTCTGAGCCTAGATTTCTAAAATGCCTATTAAATTATCTTAAACAAAGCTAGTTAACAAATCACAGTAACATAAGTGTAACTTATGTAAAATCATTGTACTGTAAAATCATTGGTGGCTACCAGAATTATTTTAGGTCATATAAAACCTGCATTAGAAAGGCAAGGAATCTATGAACTGCTCTTTTGGTACCTATGTATGATTTTTCAGGTGTAGCTGTCCGTGTTGTAGTAATTTGTTCCCTGTAAGAGGCTTGTTCTGTCCTGTTGTCCTCAAGCATTCCTGGTATTGCCTCCATACACTACTTTCTCTGAGTAGTTATGATGAGTGACTTCACTCCCATTGAGCTTGCCTTCAACACTGAATATGACTCATTTTAAAATAGGGTTGTTCAGAGGGACTTAACCCCACGCTTTAGGTGGAAACACAATGTGCTGAAAAAAAAATAAAACAGAATTCTAGTTTATACTGAGCAGCTGAGTGCTTCTCCAACTTTTTAATTCCTCATATGTAAATTCCTGAAGTAGTGTTTTAGGTGGGAATTCCATGCTCATAGCAGGCTGTTTTGCAAGTGTTGCCTTCTGATTCAGGGCATGGGGCTTCATGAATGTGAGAGGCTCTGGGAGATGCCATCAAAGTTCTTGCTTTCTTTTATGCTGTGCCTCCATTGGTACTGGCAATGAAACGGGCACCTACGGAGAAGGGAGGTGGTGAGAGGGATGAGACAGGACTCTTCCTCTGACAAAAAGTGCTTACCTTTTCTGCCTCTCCTGTGCTTTTGTGTTAGCACCTTTCTTCTGTGCAAAGGTCTTTAACATTCATTCATTCATTCATAAGGAATTTTTAGTTGTTACAGTACTCTCAAGACTGACAAATTTGTGTAACATTCCTAAAACCCAGTGTTTAATACAAGTCAAACTCTGTTAAGATTCTTAACTATACAGCCATGGTTTTTGGTTTGATACCAGCTCTGTAGTCATCCTATACTGTAAACTCAGATTTGGATTCATTAGTACTGAGGATGGCCATTCCAGCTTGGTGTGGACTTGCACAGCCTTTGCCTTATTTCCAGCTCTTGCTTGGCTTTCTGTGTCCCTCCTAATGCCTTGTAACAAAGTTAGGTTCTCTTTTCTATGAAAAATCACCACTGTCATCTCTGTCTCGGTCTAAGTTATTTAAGGAATGTTACAAGTGTCACCTTTCAGAATCAGAACAGGACAGTAAAATTAATTCAAACAGTATTATCACACGCTTTTAGGAACTCATGTAAAATTCAGAGGCATCAGAATGTACGAAGTGTTCATTATTTTTGATATTTTTAAAAACTTTGTCCATAGTTTGAAGACTTCAGATATATATTTTTGAACCTTATTCCATCTCTGATATGAAATACACAAACTTCTTCTTTTAAGGCATGAAGTTCTGTTAAAGTTACATGTAATGTATGAAAACTGGTATAAAATATTTGTATTAACATTTTCAAAATTGGCAATACCATAGTGAATCTGAGTAGCACAAATATTGTTGGTCTAAACTGATTGGTTATAAGCTAGTAAAAAAATCATTCTTACAAGAGAAACGGCATATATTTAGATCTTATTGGCTTATAATAAAATCCCTTGTATCCATGTAAAGCTTCTTGACACACCTGTGAAATAATTTACAGTAGAAGCTCTGAGTGCTGAGTACTATGGACAGCAAAAAGGAGAAATTTTAAGATTTCGAGAGAGTACTCCCTTGGCATTAAATATCATACCTTACTTTTTCCCAGGTGTTCTTGTGCTCTTGTCTCCTGCAGCTACCTATAAACTCCAGTGCCTTAATGCCATCTCAGTTTTCTATTTTTGTTGTAAATCTCTTTGTTCAGTAGGAACCTGTAGTGTTCCTTCTTTCTGTTAAACATAATAATAAAGAATATGAACAGAAGGAATGAAAGCGGGAGAGCTGTGACTTGTACCATGTGAAAGCTGCCCTTCTTTCTGAAGGAGATACAAAAGGCGGGGAAACATTTGAAGGACTGGAACTAGGAAAGAAGTAGGAAGAATCATCAGAGGGAGGATCTCAGAGATACTTCTGTAAATTTAAAATGATGAAATGAAAAGTTGCAGAAGAAAAACCAGAGATTGAGATAAATTTTTACTTAAAACCTGTGATACTCTCTCACTTCAGTGTAATCTCTGTGCATCAACTCCATTATGCCTTAGATTTCTCTACATCTTTTCAGCATGCTAAACTGATAAATATGGTACAATTTTTGGAGTTGTATTTGTGTTGTTAGTTTCCTGCTGATTCATGCTGCTCTGAAACAGTCCATCCAGTAGCCCAGTAAACATGGAAGGGGGCAGGCTGGGAAGGATGGAGATCATGAAGGACTGGGCTTGGAGGTGAATTTCAGCTGCACTAGGATTGCACCTGGAGTCACCCACAGAGCTGGTGTACTGAGGTCTGCTGTGGAGCCATCTTCCAGATAGTTCTTGCAGTTCCAGGATATCAGAGGGGAAACAAGTAAGATGGTCTAGTGATAAGGGAGATACTTTGGTATTGTGGTAAAATGAAAGAGTAAACTTGGACTCTTTCCTCTGGACAAAATTTCTCTCAAATTGTCATGTAAGGCATTGGAGTTTGTGTGAATCACTAATGTCAGCATACTGAAGTTTAAATTTCCATAATGCCTTAATTTGCATGAAAACATACTTATGCTCAGAACAATATCTTACACTTTTCTAGATGTTACATGCACATCTTCCAAGTACCACAGATAGTGCCTTTAACAGTGAACTCACTCAGCTGCAAAGGGGAGAATACAGATGCTTCTCTAGGAGAACCATGGATATTTGCTGTGGGTAAAAAACTGGCCTGTGCTTTGCTGTGGGTAGGGAGAATAAAAATGGACTGAATAATCAGTTGCAACCAAGAAAAATACCTCAGCAGCTGGATATTTGTGTGGATCTGGACTGCAGCCTCCTGCAGATTCTTTGGCAATATACAGTGTGTAGTGTCCGTTGGAGGATCTTGTCTTGCACTTGGCAGCAGAGGCTCTAGCTTGATAATAAATCATTCTCAAAAACCACTTTTCTCTACAGAAAAGTTGTTATACTCAAGAATTGAGTTGGAAGATCTGTGTAAAAAGTACAATGTTCTTAAAACCTTCTAAAGCTTAGCTTCAAGCATTGAAAGCTTGAACAAATGTTTTTCAAAGTGTTGACACAATGCTTAGTCATCATTAATTTAGAGCTATGTAGTAGCCTGAAAACCTCTGAATGTCACCAGTGAAACCAGGTTCTACTACTTTCATAACTTTTTTGTTCCCATCTGTTCTCCCCTGATGTCTTTGGCCTCCATGACTAAAGGATGACCTTTAGTGAACCTTGCTTGCAGTTTATCATCAGGACCAAATGATGCTTAGTTCTCCAAAATGCCATCTCTCTGCTTAAGCTCTTTGTCTTTTACTTTCAGGAAGTAAAGAGACCTTTCTTCCAAAAACTCATTAAAATTATTCTAGAGTTCTCTGTGTTGTGTGTTTTGGTTTGCAATAGCCTTTGCTCACACTACTGGCAAAGTAGTTTTATGTCTCCACTTCCATTTTTTGCAATTTGCTTTAATACAGACTGAAAGTGAGCATAAGAGCAGAGTACCTACAACTGTAAATAAATCTATTTGGCAAATCTAGGAACAGTCATATAGGACAAATGATGGCTTAGTAAAATGCTCTTTTTTTCCTTTTATTGTTCTCTCTTTTCTCTCCACCTCTTCTAAGTACAAACAGACAAATAACTTCCAAACCCAGCAGTAAACTGGAAGGAAGTGGCATATAAATTTAGAGACAGATTGAGTAGCAATTTGACTGTAACCCTCAAATTGTCTTAGCTAGGGATTATCGTGAGGATGGGAAGAAATGTGAATCTGGGCTTGTTTGGCCAGGACTGCAATAGGTGTTGGAGCTACTGGCTCCATAGCCAATGACTTATACAGACAGTGGACCCAAGTATTTTCTGAGAAGCAAGTCTGAACTAGGGTCTTTGGAAGAAAAAGAATCCCTGTGCTTGAGACAGTGACCACTGATTTGCCCTAAAGAATCACCTGCATCACTGTGAGCAGTGTCTCTGAGGATGGTGTTCTTGGAAAACAGTTGACAAAGTGGGGGTTGCCCAACTGGGAAATCTCTGAATTGAAAAACCTACTAAGAACCAAGTCTGAGACATAAGAAACCAGAGATTGTGGCTGCTTGCTCAAAGTCAGCATGGTATTCATGTAGATGCAGACGGGAATGCATTTGAAGAAAGGAGCTTCTGTGTAATTTTATTTGGGTAGCTGAATTTAATATTTATTAGATGTCTCAATCCCTAATATAGCAAGCATAGGGTTTTTTGGGTTTTGCTGGTTTTGTTTGTTTGTTTTATTGTTGTTACTGTTTTGGTTGTTTTGAAGGCAAACCACTTTATTAGTTTGTTCCAAGCCCTACTTCTGCTAGCATGAACATCATGCAAGTCATCTGTATTTTTGACTCAGCATTTGCCCAGTTTCCTAGTGATGCACCATATAGTCATGCCACACTTGCCTGGTTACATGCAGTGTAATTGCATGCTGTTCCTCTCTATGTGCTAAAGTTGCACACTTGTGTTGAGTTGATTATGTGTTTCCAAAAGCCTGTATATGATGCACATCACCATGGTGTCTAAGCAGCTGTGTTGGTGAGGTTGCTAAATAGTCAAAGTATTTGCTAAGTGATTTAAGCATTTCTTTAAATATTATTCATAGATTATCAAAAGAAAACTTTGTACATTTAGGAAGGATTTATTTCTATCTGATGTAAACAAGTCACACACATGCTCTTATTTTGACTTTAAATGCCAAGTTATCTTTCTAAAAAGAAACAGCAGGAGTTTTGGCGGATTTTTTTGAAAGTGAATTAGGTTGATCAAAATGTTGACTTCTGACTCTTTACTTTTTGTAGTCTCTTCAAATTTTTGTTACAAAATACCAAGTTGAGTAGATTCTGCAATCAGTACAAGACAGCAATTTTGATATGATAAAATCAAATGGCTTCAAAGATCAGTTTTTCTTTTCATAGCTGTGATAGCATTGCATTGTTACATTGTTACTTGAGAGGGAAGTTCTACTGAATAATGTTGTGTTAGAATAAAAGATAAAATAATAAACAGTCCACAATTCAAGAAGATGTTGATTAAAATTGATTTATTACTTTTAAATCAAATCCCCAAGTTTTAGAACCTTGATAACAGCCTGTGTTTATAAATAAAGCTTCACAGAAGAGCAAAAGTTAAGATCTGCTCATCATGCCAAGAATGGGGAATTTTGAAACACGATAACCTCTGTTGTGAGGCATTATAAAGTATTTTTGGGTACTGTGTAATGTTGCAATGAGCTAAAAATCTGCTTGGAAAACTGTTGTTTCGTCTCAATGATGAAGTATTGTTTATTAAACTTTCGGTAGAGATGAGAATTTCCAAGGGGAAAGCAGCATATCCTTATTGTGAAGCTTCTTTCTTGTAGGTGCCACTCTGTTGTAAATTTAACTGACCCTAGGAGTATTGGTCTTTGAAAGCACATAAGAATAGGATTTATGGTTCTGAGTTAATAAAATATGCTGATGCCACTGTAAGCCCTATTTAGATAGACAGCAGTAATCTCTGTTGAGCAGTATGAAACCGTCTGTCTCTAAGCACTGGAAAGCTAATAGTTCACAGCAAGGTTGTACCACATCCAGAGATGAGAAAAATGTGTCTGAAGTCAGAAGAGTTTTAGCTGCATGATTTTGTTTTCTTTTGTACTTGTATTCTTTCTCCTGTGCTAATATTGTACATCATGTCAAGTAAACAAGATACCCAAAGAGCACAGAGGAAAATGTGCTTTTTAAAGTTCATACTCTGCCTTACTTTTGTTGGCTTTAGCACAAGGAACAGGATTCTTCTGAGCCTACAAGGTGAATCTGAAGTATGTGAAATTGATGTTAAAGATGGGGTATGTTGTGTGTTCATAAAGAAAACACATTCAGTTCAATAATGAGATACATTAAGAAGGCTAAGTTACTGTATTGCTACATTGTGTGTTTTTTACACTATAAAACTGCTGTTTCCAAGTTTTTATCTTTCATGAAAGGAGTTGATAGAATTATGTTTGAAAAGATAACTTTGAATTTGTAATTTTTCTATTGTGTTTGAAATATTTGACATTTAAATACGTGGTTGTATTTACATATATTGCATTTTCATTACAGCTAATCCTCTTGAAACTTGGTTGGCAGATGCCTTAAGCAGTTCTCTAAAATTGGGACAGATATGGTATTCTGCAACCTTGGAATTTAATTGCAAATAAGGAACATTTTTCTGTAATTGTATTTTTCCACTTTTAAGATTCCACCTTTAAATTTTAAAAGAGAATTGTTGTGTGTAAACAAAGGGAATAGACTTCAGTGGAGGAATTATATTTGAAAATTTACTAGTTGTCACCTTATTTTATTATAAAATATTAATAATCAATATTTTATGTGCTGCAAACATAAAGATTACCTCTCTGAGCTACTTAATATATTAAGTAAGTAAGTCTGTGGGAACAAACCATTCTGTGTACATTGTAAGACACACGTATTTTTTACAAAAGGCAACAGTTTTCCATATTAAGATTGCTTTATAATTGAAAGGACAGCAGATTAAGAAATAATTTCTTTGACAAGTGTTATGTTTGTTATAGTCCACAAATACATTATGTCCATGTGTGCTGGGATTTCAATTTTTGTTTTAGGGCTTTAAAAAAAAACATCCTCAGCATTTTTTCACCCTCATTTCCTAACTTTTAATTTATTCAAATGTTGAAAGATATAGCTAAATATAGCAAAACATATGGTTCTGTATCTAAACTAACTTAGCAAATACCCTTAAGTTCACAGACCTAATAGACACTTAAACAGACTGAAATACAAGGGAAAACATAAATCTGTGTTCCTCTGTGGAGATAGCCATTGCAAAATTTGGTGTACAATCTCGACTACATGCATCTTTTTCTATTAATTAATAAGTTGGATTTTTTTCAAACTCAGGTTCCATTATGTTTAGAAAAGTATCCAACAATTCCTCTTCTTTTCCAAATAACTTACAGTCCATTTCCTCTTGTGATTCATCCTAACAGTGGCTGGATTCATCCATTCAAATATCAGGTGCTTTGTTGATGCTCCTGAGCTGGAAGAGCCCCTCTCCCTGGCATCCCGTACAGTGGAAAGCCACAGGCTCTGCTAGGGGCACTGCATCAGGTAGAGATTATACCCTCTGTAGATGTTTAAAGTTAGGTAGGATGAATGTGAGTTTAGTATTGCATGAAAGCAAGTAAAAATGATTCAAACCTAAATATTTTGACCAGGCATTTTCAATTTAGTGTTTGACTGGGTTTGCTCCTTAGTAATCCCTTTGGTCTTTGCTTTTGCATCTTCTTTTAATCGATATCATTCTCCTGAGATACTTGTTTTCCCACACAGGAGTGTAAAAGGTCTTCCATGCTCACATGATAGCTTTTGATACTTGTGTTCTTACAAAACTTTCACACCTTTTTTCTGGTAAGTTGCTGCTTACTAGAACTGGTGGAAGCAATTCATGATTATGAAGTGCCCAGTGGCTGCATTGAGCCAGCTCAGTGTTCCTTCCAAAGCTCATCTGCCTTTTGAAAAGGACAAAATACAGTGGGAGATTATGTCTTTAATTTTATTTACCAGATTTTTCTGTACGTGTTTCTCATGTGTTGGCAGTTTGTTTTGGCTGTGCTGGGGTCCCGAGTCTCACTCTTCGTGGTCTTTGTGGAGGGAGGGAGAATTCTCCTGAGTCATGGTGGTGTTTTAGAATTGTCCTTGATGAATGTGTGTGTTACTGCCAAACTGTGACAAAATGTCTGCTCTCAAAATATGTGGTTTGTTTAATCCCACCAAGATAAAGTACAGCAGGTCACAAAGTGATAAGTGAGCCCCCAGCTTCCACAGCATCTGTGTTGGGGAGAGCTGAGCTGTGTTTCAGGGAGATGGCAGGAGTCCACCCTTGCCAATAAGGCTTGTTTCCACCTTTTACCAATCTCTGTCTCTCTTGGACATCACTTGTCAGTGTAGTTGAGGGAGCTGGGCTTCCTAGCCCAGCCCTGACCTTCCCCATGGTGGCTGGGTGAGACAGGCATCCCTGCCACGCCGGGGCCTCTCAGCCTGCCTGGGATGCGGCACCGCTGGGAGCAGAGGGCAGCAGATAACGAGCAGGCAATTAAACAGCTTAGTAAACGAAGACACAGAGTAAATGCTGTGCACTGCTCATCTTCTATTTTCATAAACTCATGCATAGGATCCAGTGAATTGGGAAGTAGGATGAAGGTTATCACAATTTTGACGCAAACACTTATATGGCTAATCTCTTTCTAAATGCTTATGTTTTTAATCTCAAGCCTCTTTATGTGGCTGAGCTGCACTTTTTTTCTAACTTGACTTTGTTTTATGGGGAAATATTTCATATCAGATTGCTTAAGCTCTGGGCTGTCATGTAAATACCTTCTGTCAAGTATATAATACACATTTTAAAATTTGTCTAAATATTTATGCTCTTGAGGGGATCACTGTATCTCTCAACAGACAGTTACAACCTAGCGAGTAAATAAATCGTACTTCTCTTTTTTTCAAACCTTCATTGTTTTTGCAAGAAATTGTAACTGTTTAAAAGGTACTTGTATCTTACAAATTTCTGGAAGATAATTTTATCATTTACTTGAGAAAAAACTGCCTCCTGTCTTTCAGCAGTTCCTGCAAACATATGTATGTGCATTTAAAAAAATCCTTGGATTTCTTCTAAAAACTAAAGGCTAAAATATGAACTGAATGAACTTATGTGTGCCACCACATTTTAAGTTATCTTTCGAAATGCTATGAAGCACATTTTTTGTTATTTTAGATTTGCTTCCAGTATGTGCTTCATGGATTAGTTTTTTCTTATTTTAGTAATTTCCTTGCCCATTTTACATTGGTAAGATGTCTGGTGTTCTGAGTCTTTAAAATTAAATAATTAAAAATTCAGTGAAATTCAGTGGAGCAAAGTTTGGTAATTTTCACTCATTTCCAGCTAATGACCTGTATTTTTCCACGTTTAGAATGTAAATTGATGTTTAGAATGCAGTTTCTAATCAGTAAGAGATACAATAACAGTGATTGATATCAAACACAAGATTGCTGTAATGTTAAATACATTGGAAATTGTTCACCGATAAAAAAAGATCCTGCAGTTTGAACTGAAGGAAGTACATTTTGGATACTAGTCTATATAAGTCATAATATATTGTATTTGCCTTTCTTTTTGCTTCTCACAATAATAAAATATATCCAGAGAAAGTAAATCTGTGATTTTAACATCTTTTGACAAGCACATTAGACTGTAGAAAGAGCATCCAAGTTGGGGCTTGGGGCATATGGTGCTACCTTCTGCTAGCATAGCTCCAGAACAAGTCACTGTGTTCACCAAGGGGTCATATTCAGATTCTCAGGTTCCTTCCTCTGGTCTGGGGGAAAAAGATGCATTTCCCCTTCATATGGAAAAATCAGAACACAAACTGCAAACCTCGCTACCCTGAGATACCTTCTTTATGCAGAAAACACACAGATGCTATGAAATGTTTTGCTATCAATCAGGTTTTTTTTGTCAGGGCATTCAAGAAAGGCACTAGATTAGCCTATTTAGATATTTATAGCTACTTTTTAATTCTGGAAAGACATATCATGCTACTTTGAGAGAACATATGTTTATATCGTGAAGTGAAATCGTAGAAGCGTTTCAAACGTATGTACATTCAAAGGATTATTTGAGTAGGTGTTCTGTGAATAGGTAGCAACTGCCACAAACTTACTTACAAACATCTTCCTAAATTGTCTGATTTTATTTAGATTTAAAGACTGGTATTTATAATAGATAATCCAAGTGTTGTGTGTCTTGGGAATTCAACATATGGATGAGGATATGGAAGGCATTAGTTATATGAGATTTGTTGACCAGCTTTTAATTCAGATTGTCATTTTTAACACACGGCGGTGCAGATGGTGAAGTTCTGACTGTCCATCAGAGCCCAAATACCTTAGGGACAGCTGTTGCTGATAAATCATTTTACATGCTTTAGGTCAAGAGTCGTCAAACCTGTTACAGCACCTGCTTCTACATATGCAAATCTGTTGTTTTGTCATTTCATTAAACAAGGAAAAGTAGTGGTCTCTCTTGGCCATAAGTAAGCCTGGAACATATCCCGTACGAAATGAAATACAGCAGGAAGACAACTGTGGTTTCTGCAGTACAGCCATGGGATGCTGCTTCTGTTTGGGGGCTTTGTTTCTGGAAGACTGCCTGCAATTTGGAAGGAGGGTAGAAAGACAAGTACATGTTTGGAGGCAAGAAGTAAAGGGAAGGTGTTTGCTGTCATTGACTGTAGGGTAGTTGTGAAGTTTGACATGCCCAGAAGCCAGCGGGTGCCATGTGGGGCTCCCCTACACTGCATACCTCTGTTTTCATCATCTGGTGAGCCTGCAGCATGATTTCCGGGCACTGGAGCATACAACATGTCTGTTTCACTTTGGAGCTGATTGATCCACAGTACAGAACACGCTGGTGGGATCTTCCCTTGCTATAGAAGGACATAAATGATTGAAGTGTTTTCTTAAGAAAGAAAAGTATCATTTGTTTATGTACTTCAATGCTCAGCAAAAAAATTCCTGTCAAATGTCAGCACACTGCAAGAACTGGGAGTTTACTGCACAAGGTTATGTCTGGGCTTTGGAAACTCTAAGATGTTTATATTTGTTTAATTTATCAGGTATGTAAAGAGAGTTTAAATCATGAGGAGGAAACTTCTTTGTTTATTTCACTTCACAAGTAGGGCTGTGGCATGTAATAGAAATGGCACTTAGGATTGTTTTTTTAAGCAAACTGACAGAAGATTTTATCCTGCACTGCCATAGATTGCTGTGGGGGAGAAAGGGAAATAGTAAAATTGATGAAGAAATGTTGCATGCTGTCATTTTAGATTATGTTATTTTGCCATGAATTTGCTGCTAATTTTTTTAAAGATACTGTAAAATTCCGCTGTTGCAAAAAGTACCACAGTAGCGCTGTCGTCTGTTAATTACTTCATTCCATGGCTAGTTTGTCAACAGTATTTTAATCAAGCCACCAGCAAAAATGCTTTTTGAACATTTTGTGGAAAAAAAGAATACCCCCCTGACCTTTCAACCTTGTCAGCTGAGTTTTCCCATTCTGACACTAGGCATTATTTTTGCAAAGGTTGGAATTTTAACTCTTCAGTGAACCAGATATCATTTTTATTGGGATATTAATTCTGCTAGGTGCTAATCTCATCAAGATTTGCAGGCATTTTCCTTCATAGGCCATTCTGATTTGTAGCTTTTTCTTTTCACAGCAGTATTAAATACCAAACCTCTCTGATATGGAAGTTCATTAGAGATATGTCTTTGATGGCAGCCCTTTCAGGGCTTCAGTTTCAAATACCTTGATGTAAAGCTTAAGAAGCCATTGTGTTGTAAGCCCTCCTTGATGTGTCTTATTTAGATCTGCATAGTAAATCAAGGAAAGTAAATAACAAGGCAGCAGATGGAAGCATGGAGATAAGGCCAGTGAACAATTGTATTTGTATTTTGTTATGATGTTGACAGGAGCTAAAATTCACTAATCTAGTTCAACTGATCTGCATTTCAAAGAAATCTCATTTAGCAGCAACTTGAAGGTTTGGAGGATAAAGTTCTTTTATTGCAGCTTTTATTGCATTCTTTGCTAATTTATCTGGTCAAGATTTAGCCTTGCTTACTTAAAGCAGCAAGCATGTTACAAGGAGTCTTAAATACTACGAAAGCATTAATGTCTAGACTATGAACTGAAGGTAATTACATATCCAGCAGTGAATAGGCTACATTTAGGAAATACTGTTGTCCAAATGGAAATGAAAGAGAAATGCAGATGAGGTATTTTTCCTAATTTTCTCTAATTTTTTTTTAATTATTAGTTTTTAATAATGTGGAAAATTAATATAAGCAAATGTAAAATTATTGAATATAAACCCCTAAATTTCTTGAACAGGGAGTTCCATCATACCATACTTTGCTGCTCTGTTTACAAACTGATAGCTCTTATTAAGGTTTCATTTAATGATTGCCCTCCTGTATCTATGAAACAAAACTATTAAAAAGTGGAAGATAATAGAATGATGGACCACAATTATTTTATGTATGCTCTAAATGATGTATGTGTAAATTAGGTACTTTATATTAGATACAGTGCAGCCATGTCATTTGGAAAAAAATGTGATAAATACATTGTAAGAATCAAATATCTTTAAAATGAAAAGGGATATAAAGTGGAATTTAGGGCTTCCTTTTGGAAATGTAAAAAAGTTGTTCAATCTTAAGGCCAAAAATAGACTTTGATTTAGTTTTCAGTTTATAATATAAACACTAACAATAAGCATTTGGGGTATTGAACATAAGCGTGTCCATACATATGTGCAGATGTAATGACAATAAACCAAAGCATGCCAGGCCAGTGTACATCCACTCTAATAATGGGCCCCAGTTCTCTAAGACACGTAAATTAAACCCAGCAGCTGCCAAGTGTTAATGCTGTAGTCCTTGCTGCCCTTCTGCAGCCTGTCCTTGTCACAGAGCCTACACCTGTGCCCCGAGGACTGCACTTCCATCTCCTTTGCAGTGTGGGTCTCTGCACTTCTTTGTAGTATGTCTTTGTAGGCTTGAGAGGAGTGGAGGGGAGCCAGCTGGGGATCAGGGTGCTTGCTAGGCTGCAGTGATATCCGATAGCTTTTGACTGTGGGCTCCATAGGCTGATCAGATCATGGGGTGGTAAATGCTTCTTTAGTTGTAATACTGGTTTTTGGTTCCTTCTCCTCAGTGCTACACCTCTTAAAAATGTTCACACAGTGTTTTGTGGGTCTGGTGGACTCCATAAGTTTGAAAGCAGTTTTTATTTAGCCAGTTTACTTTTAATCTAGATTATTCCTCAGTATAGCTGACCAGGTAGCTCCATGCTTGCTTTCCTTGGACAGCTCAGTGGCCCGTGCTGGGAAGGGTGAGGTGGTACTGGTCCTGCCTCTGTCACTGGAAGAAATGTTCATCAGTCTATGCCTCAAGACACTCAAGCTGAGCTTCCACAGTGGAGTGAGCCATGCCACATCACAATTGTGTGATCCTAACTTATCCATGTCATGTCTCCTCACTCCTCTCTTGCCCTAACAAGGATGACCATGTTTTGGTCAAAAGTTGATCACTTGTTTTGCAGGACTGTTTTAAAGTCAGCACAAGGGAGGAGTGAGAGTCTGCAGGTGGAACTGAAGAAGGTTAGGAAAGTTTAGACTGCTCCAGATTAAAGTGGTTTAAGTCATTGTGCTGCTGAATTCTCCGGAAATTTTACCTTTACCTCCAGACCACTGTACACTCTGTATGTGTGAAATGAAGTAGACAGTACAAATAGCAGTTATTCAAAAAAGTGATTTGCACTGCTTTGTGAGAGAAATATATACCAGCCAATATAACAATGACAATAAAATAAATCAAACTCTCCTGGGAAATTCCAGTGTAAATGAACATTTATTTTACATCCCAATCTGCCAAAGTTCAGAAGAAAAATTTTGAATTTAAAGATATCCCAAGGACGTAATCCTATTTACAGCACTCAGAAGCAAACAGGTCCATGAGATCAAGAACAGATGTGTTCACGTTTTTATTTGAACTCTACCTTCTTCTCAATAGCAATGTAAATCACCCCCTCAAATAAACATATGCTCCTGTTGTCTGGCCTGCCACGGTCTCCAGAGTTTCATCACCCATAATCTGTTTTTAAAACCTCATGCCCTTGTACCTTTGGCTCCAGCAAGGCTGACTCTCGCTCCGTGCCGCCTGAGCCCATCGCGCGATCTGGCGCTGCCTGAGGTGACAAGGAGGGATCCCGGCTGTCACTGAGCGCTCGCCTCTCGTCTTCCTGTCCCTGCTGGCTCCAGGCACGTGCTGTGTTCCTCACGGAGCTGCAGAAGGGGACAGTGTTTTCAGCAAAAGGGATAGCGGGAGAGAAAAGAAAGAGAAGAAGGAGAAATAGAGGGGAAAAAGGCCAGATGGAATTTTGTGGAATTTCTCACATCTCTCTCTGCAGAAACATTTTACACCCCTGCCAGTAATACAGGAGTGCTGCAGCACCATAATAGAACTGGACATTAATGAGTAATCTTCTCTCAAGTGATAGGGATCTGAACTAGTTAGCAATGAGGTGGATTAAAAAAACAAACTTGAATTCCTGCTACCATCACATGAATGTTGGTGTTGATTGCATAACCCTGATGGGCTGAATTGTGTGTGATGCTCCTTGTCTGAAATCACACTGAACTGCTCAGCATTCATTTCTTCAGCTCCTGCTGCATCTCTCTGTCTGAATGACATCCTAATGTTCGAAAGAGAAGGACAGATAGAGCTGGAAGGAATATGGGGGAAAGGAGGTGGCACTTTTCCCACTGGTGATGACTGGAGTAAAATATTCCCAGACATATTTGCCACAAGAAATACTATACAAATTTACCACTATCTATTGAAACTTCCCAAGCTTGGATTTCAGTTTAACAGCAGTTCACAAAGTATTAAATGTGTTTGTCCCAAATCCAGCATTATGTCTTGCCTATGCAGGTGGATTGCCTGGTAGAGCTAGTAAGCCTGTGTCTTCTCTCATCCATCTCATATATATAATATCCTTTGGGATGGTAGACAGGTAGCCATGCAAGCAATTATTTAGACATTGGTCTTTCTTTAGTTTTCATGCCATTCTATCCTCTTGCAATTCAGTTTAAGGTTGTATTTCTCGTCAATATATTTTAAATAAATATTGACTAAATCTGCAAGAGAAATGAGGAATATTTCTCTAATTCTTAATGATAATCCAAATCCAGAAAATTTGAAGAATTTGATATACAACTGATAAAAGGAATAGATTTTAAAATATTACAAATTTATGCATGTCTTTTCAGGTCCTGCTGGAGATCTGTATAAAAACATAAGGAAGATTATTGATTATCTTCATGGCACTGATGCATAGTAGAAAGACCCTTTTACCTGTAGATAGATAATTTGTCCTGCCTTTGTTTTTTATTATGTAGGAGAAGGTAAGTACTGCCAACTCTGATGTTTTCTGAAGCATTGTTTTTTTTGATCATAGCATAATAACGTTTCTTAAATTGTAGACAAACCAAACAGCTTCATTCAGTTTAACAGCACAACATTTAGAGAAGTTTGCAGCATAACACCTTTATTGCTTGAATTATTTACATCATGGTTGATCTGTTGCTTACTCATTGTCTTGTTTCCAGATTAGGACAATGATACCACAGATCAGTTACTTATGTCTTTTGTCACTGTTTTAATACATTTTTCTTAACAATATTTTTGACATTTATTAGCAAGGCAGTAATTGTTTTTGTGAGTTTTTGTTTTTTGAGATAAGATTTCTGGGTAAAGGCTTTTAAGTAAACATGGTTATAAAGACACAGGATTGTAATATTACATTAGGCAGTCCATACAATTACAAATGAGAGTAAATATTGTTCAATCTTAAACCAAACCAAAATCAAAACTCCAATTCAGTCCTTGATTTTATATACTATATCAGGCCACATTCTACTCTAGTTTTCTACTTAATTACACCGAATAGGCTATAGATGTTGAAAGTAAAATTAATAGGATGCTTATCTACAAAAATGGAATTTTGTATCATATTAATCCCAAAAGAATTAAGAAACTTCCTTGTGTAGTCCTCAAATACATTTCCCTAATGCATTTTTCTTAAAAAACTCTAAAACTACGTGACAGTCAAGAGATAAAGTATTTTGTCGGCGCTTATTTGGGATGGCTTTGTAATGTAGCTGTATATTTATGAATTGCCAAAAAAGTCCTGTGACTGTTATGCTAATAAGATCACATTATGATGTATAGCTTTTACTTTGTGTCTTAGGTAATTTATGGGAATGGTGTGAGCTCGCACACAAATGTAGCTTTTAATATCCCAAATTAATATGTGTGTAGTCTGAAATATATTTGCTTCTTTAAAACTGCAGATTACTTGTAGCACTGTGCTTTTTCAGAAATAAAAAAAACATAGGCTAAGAAATTCTTCATGTGAAAACTTCTCCATATATCTTTGATATAAGTGGATTTCTACCAGGTATAACTGAATTAAGTTATATATGGTATGAATTTTTAAAGCACAAATGCTTATTTAACCGTCAAGTGAAATTATATAACAAATGATTGAAAAGAAAGCATTCTTAGTTCTTAGTTTACGTGATTTTTTGGGGTTGCTGTTGATTTCTAATGCTTGCAAGTGATATAATTGTGTATCAGCTTTTCCCCCTTCATGTGCACTTCTTTGAGAGAGTCAAGATGATATTTATGGGAAGATTTTATAAACCTGTTAATGGTAACTTGAAGCCACATGTGGAAAGAGTAAAAATCAATACTTTTATTTGACAACCAGTAGGTAGCCACCTGTTCTCTTGTGGTTCTTTCTCAGTGTTTAAGTAGTGGTGATGATAATTCTGAATTGTTATTGCTGCTATCAAATTGTTTTCAATAGGTTTATTCTGCAATAGTATTTTACCTTCTGTAGTATACCTGCAAACCATGTCTCTAAATTTTGTTATTTTTCAAGAAGCTTGTCTTTGCTCTTGTATCAATGCTACGACATTTGGTTCTTGTTTGGTACAGCTCGCTCTTATTTATAGTTAGTATCAAAGTGATGTGAAGGATATCAAACAGACCTTGAATACTTTTTGAGCTGTCTGGTTATATTTCTACCCTTAATGTTCTAAACAGAAAAGCTGGACAAATAATAGAAGGGAGAGGTAGCCTAAAATGTTGCTACAGGCCAGTGGCACATGAGTCTTTGATCATTAGCATGCTGTATGGTGAATTTCCTCTCATCCTTAGTGTAGCCATTTAAGCTGCAGAAGCAAATAGAACAGCAAACATTGTGCAGGCTCTTCTTTTTCAGAGAGGGGAATAGATTGAACAGTAAACATACTTTGATCCAATATTTCAAAATGACCAAAAAAAGTGTCAGTTATACAAATTCCTCATTGTAGAGTCTAAAATGAGTGTTAATGGATAGGTATGTATGTAGATATACTGGAAAATGTCTGGGTTTTGGGTGAAATTTGAGGGTATTAATTCATGCATCTTGCAAAAGGGATTTTGGTTGCATACTGATGTCTGAACAAAGTTATTTCTGTCCTGCTATGTTTTTTTTTTGTGCTAGTACAGGCTGCTTCTTCATATAATGTGCCAATGCACAACTCTACATATAGGGATACTTGGTTCACAGACACAAAGATCTGTATCTAGTAAGACAGTAGAAAGGACTGGTTATATTCCTTTGGTACACCTGGTAGGTATGGATAGAATTAATTAACATAGTTTTTCTCAAAAGTGTGACATGCCAGTCCATGACAGCAAAAAGTGTTTGTTCCTGATGACAGTCATTCACTTTCTGCTGGTTCAGAAGGCTTCCCTGAAGGAATTTTAATTGATCTGCACTTACCCAAAATAAATCAGAAACACTGCTGTATCCTAGAGATTAAAGCAAAAGAGAGGATATTGGAATACAGAGTATATGATTTTTAAGGTTTACTTTGAGATGAAACTTGGGAAATGGAGATGCTGACCTGCATTTATATAAGTGTTGAACTGAGTGGGAACACATGGATGAAGTTAGACTCAAACCCATGAGACCAGCAAACAACTTGAGAAGCAGAACCTTGCTTTGTAGCCCTCTGCCCTGGCTGCTTTGGGATTGTGGCCCGGGGAGAGGAAGGCTACTGCTGCTTTACTGTAAGACTTTTCTACCTCATTTGATTTTATTTTATTTTTTCAGTGGTGATGGTGTTTTGGAAAAATCAATCAAAGTTATTAAGCATATAGTAAAGTACAGAGAACCATGGGATTTTACTTTGGTGTTCAAAAGGATTTAGCCTATACATCAAATGCAACTAAGACTAGACTCACTGTGTACCTAATGCAGTTCTCATTCTTGAGTGATGAATTGATCAGTGTAAATGGATATAAAATTTGTTGAATTAGCACTAACATAAGTGAATACACAAGGAGATAGGGCTGATCATCCTGGTTCAGCCCAATGATTCACTTAGGCCGTCTTCAATCTCCAGTGTCTTCCAAGGATACCTCCATCTTCCTCTTGACTTATGAAACCTCCTTGCATAAACAGCATCCTTGGGAAGAAATTCAAAGCTCTCTCACACAATTTGTGGAGAAGAAACTCCCATTTTTTTGTTTGAACTTGGCTTTTATTAGGCAGTTCTTGAGTTTAAAGGACAGGGAATATATAACGTCTGTGCAGTCTTTCCATCTTCTTCAGACTTTTGTTGTTTTCTGTCATGCCCTTCCTTAAGTCAGCTTTTTTCCAGTCTGGATGTTGGTGGCATACTGAATTCTTTTTCATATATGGAAACTGTTTCAAGTCTTTGATCATGTATGTTTTCTTCTCTGAACCTTTACTAATTAGTTCTGTTGTTTTGTGTTCTGTGCTGGACAAGAGAGTGAAGCATGCTTTTCAAGATAAGGATTAATAAAGTGGCAAATGATGTGTTACACTTTATCCTTTATTCCTTTATCAATAATTTTTAACATTTAATTTATAGATTTGACTCTGATACAGTGATGAGTTTTAAGTTTTCATGAAGAAATTTCGGTGAGACCTATTTGTCATAAACCCCAGGTTTGATTTTCTGAGCAGTAAGATAGAGTGCAATAGGGAGCTGTTTTGTTTAACAGAAGATTCAGATTAGAATGTTTATCAGTATTGGCTAGCCAGGGTGATTTCTAGTGAGCCTATGCTCAACAAATTGTGATTTCCTGCTTGAACTCAGCCAAAAGTATTAACAGTGCTTGTGGTACAAAATAAATAATCAATAATGTGAAATAATTTTTTTTAAATTGTTCCCTTACTTGTTCAAAGAAATACAATCTTATTATTATGACTCTCAGAAGTGAAGCAAGTGACTACTCTAGGAGTAGTGACTACTTCACATCTCATACAAAGAAAGAAAGATGTGAAATGTGGGTTTTTTTCCTAGGTGTGCAGCACATATGTGTAAGGATGACACTGAAGTGTGTTTTAAAGAGATGGTTGCAATACCTTGCTGTAAAACACAATATGGATGCTTGCACTTACTGTGTTTCTTTCCCTTTTTACCCTTAGATAATTTCAACTGAAAGTTAAGGACCTTTTGTCCTTATCTGCCATAAACGTGACAGACACTTTTGGAAGGAGGACCAGTTTGAGCAAAAAGGAAAAGACCATCCCTTCCCACAGCACAGCAAAGTGACAAAGTGACTCTGAAGAAATGTAAGTGATTTATAACTGAACTGTGGCTATGTTTCTACTGTGGATTTATACACCCTGTGGGAGGACTACAGTACCCCATCACTGAAACGTATTGCTTATAGATATAAAATATGGTTTAGGAAAAAATGTGTGGACCATGCAGAAAATGCATACCCTTTTGATGTTAGTGTGATGGTAAGATATGCTACAATTATTTTTTCCAAGTGGGAATTGTTAATGGGACTGAAGTGCTGTTAGAGTCAAACCCCCATTTTTCTACTATTTTCTACTCACCTAGATATTGGTTAATTTAGGTGCATAGAAAGTAAGCAGCTGTATCTCAGTTATTCTAGATTCTACTTACCCTCAGGAGAGGAGCAGGCATCTCCAGAGGCCAATCCAGCTCATTCTGAAAACAATGCCTAAGGAATGCAGTATTACTTGCTGAGTAGCTTGTGTGGTCTGCTTAGCTTTAGCCTAAATGTTCAATGAACACTTTAACCTGGCACGTCTGTGCAAGATGCAGTGCCAGCTTCTTTTCTCCTCCCTATATTGTCATTCTCCCTCACTCAGCATGTGTAGCTGTTCATAAATTTGGAGAATAGATCAGACTGAAAAGAGCCAGTTATTTGTTTGGTTTTGTTTTCATTTGGGTTTATCCCAGCCTTCTCACATATGGCTGACCAAGGACTGTCACTGGTACAAAGGGTGATGGGGGTGGGAATTAACAGCCAAGAGTGTGGGGGAGCACATGATGGCAGCTGTGCTAGTTTCTGCAGTTTAAATTCCTTGGTGAGCAATAGTCTCAGACCTTAAAGATATTTTTAGTGTTTTGCCATTTATAAGAGTTAAAAAATGTGCATAAGACACCCTTACTTATTATCTAATGGGGAGCTACTGCTTTGTTGTTCGTTTCATACTGTGATAGTGAGTCTTTGTGTCCTTTGTAAGTTAAAATTCAGATCTCCAAAACCAATAAATGATCATAAGTGGCTAGCAAGTAAGCAGGTATCATATTTATAGTGCAGGCATGGTACTGTATAATTCATATATACATACATAATTTCTGAGTTCTGAAAATGCTAGCCTGATTTTGTATAGCACCAAACATGATGTGTGGGTTGGGTGATATCAAATGGTTTGTGGTTGGACTAATTTAGACACAAGATCCTTGTCTCCTGAACAGTGAAATACTGAGCAACATTTCATTCTCACAGTAAATACCTGATGGGAGGGTGTAAAAAAGACAGAGCTAGACTTCTCTCATTGACACCTGATGACAGGATGAGAGGCAGTAGTTACAAGCTGCATACAGATTATTAAATTATGTTTCCATTGAAACATAATGTAAAAAACTTCCTTATCTTGAGGATGGTCAAACACTGAAGAGGCTTGCCCAAAGAGGTTGTAGAATACCTATCCATGGAGATACTCAGAACTCAAAGGGACAAGCAGCCTGCTGCATCTGACTCTGGTTGATGAGGGGTTTAGATTCGATGAGCTTCTGAGGTCCCTTCCAATCTGAGCTATTCTCTGATTTTGGGGATATTTATAGGTAAGCAAAATCAGAAATATTCTGCTTTTTCATTTTATGACCTTTTTTTTTTTTTTTTAGAAATTTTCTATTGTGAAGTATTTAGTCATTCAGTTTAGTATTTTGCTTAAGTTTTGGCTAAAATGAGACATGGAAGAATTTGCAAGCTTTCGAAAATGTGTTAAATTATATTTAAAGACTTGTGATTATAACTATGAAAATCACATTGAAGTCTGTGAAATTATCTTTTAGCTTTGAATTAGCACCAGATTTCACGTGATGTGAACAGTCACATGATGGGCATTTTAGATGTTTAAAAATAGTGTCTTTTTCACTTGATCCATGGCAATAAAGATACATTTTTAGCATCATTTTGTGCTTGGAAAAAAAAAAAAAGACATAACTAGGAACAAACCCTTGCAGGCGAGCTCCATTAATCCACAATAGAAATAGCTGTCTTCCTGAAGTTTTTTTAGAGGTCAATGAGACCTACCAAGTGACCTAAGAATTTCATTATAAGCTCTGTTTCCTGTTACTTGCAAATGGCCATTCTGGGACAGCCCATAATTCAAGAGGATGCCAATGTAAACATGTAAAAACTGGGCAAATGTACAGTAAGACTTCTCAACATGGCCTTCTGTCTTCTGTGAATGTGTGATTTAGGGGCTTCCTTGTGTTTTGTAATACTTAGGAGAAAGGGACTCTCTCTTCAAATGTCAGCTTTCTTGAATTTTAACTTTGATTAATTTGGCAGACATTTTCTGCCCACAGTTTTGCTATTGCGTGCGTGTCTTTGCAAAAGTTTCTGTGAGATGGGTGTATCATTCTTGAAAATGGAAAAAAAACAGTCTAAAAAAAGGTCTATGACCTCTTCTTTGCTTTTGAGCAAGGACTTGAAATTTGAAAGGCAAGCTTTAATGGTTTATAAGATGTGTCTTTTGCCATGCCTCTGAACGTCTGTCCTTATTGCACTGAATTATAAGCCTTTGAAAATTGCTGCTTACTCATACGCAGAAGAGACATATTACTTTGTCAGCATATTCTGAAAATATTCCCTGTATATTCTTAATCTTCTAGAAATGACTGAGTCTGTCCTGGCTTGGAGATCAAACACTGTATGACATTTCAAATTTACAGATCCCCTGCTATTTTCACAAAAGGGTCTTGTTTTTTGAATTTTTCTGGGACAGTGTATTTTGATTCTTACACTTGTTGGTAATTCTGGTTTTCTGCATTTTATGCTTACTTTTCCCAAATGCTATTTGAGAAGGGTTTCAAGAGTGGGATTAATTTCCCATGATGTTAGCCATCTAAAAATATAGGTGGTATAAATCTGAGCTGGTCACCTTAGGCTTCTTTAGTCAGTGAAGAGAGATGGAGACTTCCAGGAGAGAATTCCCATAGACTCTTTTTACTTCTGTCTTTTTCATTAGAAATGTCTGTTTCTTGTCACTCATAATAAAAGCAACCTAAGGTGACTGGCACAAATGTAGACTTTTAACTTTTCTATTAAACATTAAGGCATTCCATCTCATGTGACATAATTTGACACTTAAGAGGTTATCACTGACATTGACAAAAATATCCTGCTTTCACACTAGTAAACAAAATTATTTTAAAAATTATGGTTATTAAAAAAATATGGTTATGGTGATATGTACATGCTTATTAAAATATTTTCCATATCTCTTAGATATTGTATGTAACCATTAAAACAATACACTTCAAATGCCATTGTAATATTAACTATGAAGCATCAATAGATTTTGTGTGTTTTCTTATATTTGGATTCTAGGTTAAGAAATGCAAATGTTTTAACTCTGTCATTACTTAATTTCTAGTAAGGTAGTAAAAGGGATGTATCATGAGATTTGGCATTGTTTCCTTTTAGCTTGCAACAGAAGATTGAAAAAATCTGGTTCTGGTATAACAAAATGCACTTTAGTTAATTTAAGAGCAAGACTTTAGGTGGCTTTCCAATTTGAAACAAATTGCTCTATTATCAACTAATATTGATAATGTGTTCTATTAAATGAGATTGTGATAAAATGCTCTTTTCCATTTGTATTGAAGTATTTTAGATTTCCTTAGTAATTTAAAGTGTTGTCTATACTTGAGTAATGGCAACTACATTGGCTAACCCAAGATAGTAACATAACACCTTCTTCAGTCCCACTTTTCATGGATAAGGACTGTATGTGGGGAGCACTTTATTGCCATGGAATAGCTGAATGGGTCTAAAAGGCATTAGAAGTAATGTACGCTGGCTCTATTTGCTTTTTAACTAAAATGTAGGCATGTGACATAGAAATTGTGGTGTAATTTATTATCAGATGTCTTTCTATGTCCAATTGCCATGTATTTGAACTATTACTTTGAAAGGCTAGACTTACCTAGACTTGCTTTATATATGTTTTTAACATCACTGTGATGAGACTATGGACAACAGCTGAATATGCTTCAAAGATGGTCTCAGTTATAGTTGTCCTGTTGTTCAGAAATGCACAGGACTGCTCATGGTAAGCACTGTTTCTGTACTTCCACTCATGGTTGACTGATTAACCCTTACTGGGGTGTATAAAATTTTTCTTTCAATTATAATTTTGCTTTGACTACTTCATTTTGTAGCTGAGATGTATCTTTTATTTTGTTTCCATTCTTTTTCTGTTATTTCAAGTGGTACATTTAGTTCAGTATTGCACAGTAGCAGCATGTGTGTATTATAGTGTAAAACTACAGCAAATACTGACTCTGGGAATCTACATTTGGCTGAGGAACCCATCTGGTTTTTAAAAAGAGTGCTTGCAAATTGGCCCAAAGAAAGTGCGTAGAGAATGGAGGCAACCTCATGTTAATAACTGGTAGTTATTTTCCCTTTTTCTGTCTACTCCTTCTGTGTTTGTAGTGCAGTATCACTAAGTTATGTGTTCTAAACAAGAAGAAAATATTTCCCTTAGAAACACTGTTACATCACTACTTGCTGGCCAAGATTCTCACTGGTAAATATACAAAGCTTCCCCGAAGCTGGCAAGCTGTCTCTTTTTGTAGTTGAAACAAGTTTTATAGGTTTTATTTTTTTCAAGCCTATGAGATTGTCTGACTTTATTTGGGTTGGGTTTGTATTATTCCCATCCTTCTGCAGCTTTAAGAATGTTTAGTTTTGAATGGAAGTTTGTGCATTATCACAATAAACCCAAAAGACCCTAGCTCTGAGAAAATGAAAAGGACAGTTCAGCCAAGGTGCCACTAAACAGAGGATGTTTGAGTACTGAAGAACTGTGCCTATTTTTATTGAACTATAAATTTTATAACACTTTTTCCTGACCCTGTTTGAGGGTTAAACTGAGGAGATCCAACAGGCTGAGAATATCTGGGTTCAGTGATTGAATCTGAGCATAGAAACCTGAGGAGTATCTGTTCAAGAAACACATTAATGACTGCATCAAAGTTAACAGAACAAGTATTTTCCACAGCATAGGCATCTAAGACAGCAGGGGCTTTTTAATAATAGAAAATTTCACATGGGCTCAATCCCATTCCATGTAGAAAGTGAATCAAGTTCCTATCAGACTGTTATTCTGACTCAGAATTTAAAGGCAACCTGAAGTTTCAAACAGGAAAAAGGGAAAGATGTTTTGACTGTTGCAGGGATTTTTAGAAAGTATAAATATGTATTGATAGTTGTTCTAAAACTACCAATGCGCTCTGCATCTTATCTCAAGTGTCAAACAAACAAGAGAGAAAAGGAAAGTTTTTGCCAGCATATCTTCATTTCTTCAGCCTATACAAGGTCTCTTTTCTCTGGAGGATTTTGGATTCGATTCCTGAATTGATTGAGAGCATCAAGTGATTGGACCTTATGCCATTCTGACTGTCAATTTCATTCATTTTCTACTTTGTGAGAGGTAGACTCGTATTACTTCGATTCGAGAGATCTTTCCTGTGGTAAAAGTCAGTGAAAACTGGGTGATAGGCTAAATAAGGATGCCAGCTAAGCAGATGACTTTTCCTAAAATGACATTTGTATAGAGTCTGGTGTCCTGCATGCAGTTACAGTTCCCTGACATTGAACTGTTCAGAAACTGGAAATGTTGTGAAACATACATTTTTAATGGAATATTCTTCATATAAGATCAGTAAATGTTTATAAAGACTTACTGTCTATTGGCAAACAGCTGCACTGTTATGCTTCAGAGGTAGAAGCATTTGGATGGTAATGAAGGGATTCTTTTACAGCTAACAAAGCATGGTGAGATCCTTTGGGGCATAAGTCATAACATGTAATAATATTACTAATACACTGCATTTCATCTGAGAATTTCAAAGAACTTTATAGAAAACATCAATGAATTAAGTATCACCTCAACCCCCTGTGGAGCACTACTGAGACTTGGGTGGGTTGAATGCAGAAATACCATCTCATTTTTATGATATGTTGGTTACTGTATCTTTGCTGCACACAGGTAATTGAGGAAGGATCAGTATTTTCCACATGGAGACCAGAAGGCATAGAGAAACAGTTTGTCTTCGTCTGGGCAAACAGTAACTCCAGCATGAGCATTCCAACACCAAAATCATCCCAAACAGCCAGGCTGTTTGCAATGATAGTTGGCTCAGGCTGCTGGATCTCTTTGCTGTTGTGCAGCTTGAAGCACAATGTAATATTACAGAAGATAACGCTGTGCAAACAGTGCAGTTGGAACCTGGCCATTTAGAGTAACAATTTCATGAGTTCTGATATGCTGATCCATGTAGATGTCAGAAAAGCAGCATATTTTTATGTGTTAAAACCATTGGTAGGAGATACATTTGACAAAAACAACTTTTCAAGGGCAAGACACAAACACTACAGTTGAAAAGTGTAAGAGCAAAATCTATCTGCTGTGTAGCATATTTTGATGAAAAAATACATGACGGGAACCAAGGCTAATTACACAGTTATTCCACAATGCAATGCAGAGTTTTAAAAATAATCTTATTTAGAAAATTGTAAAAGAACCTTTGGATTTTGTCCTTTCAGCACTGCTGCCTTTTTATGGCTGCCTTGGATACATAATTTCTATGAAGAACCATTCATTCACTTCTTGTCCCTCCTGTTGAAGGAGATACCAATATTCTTTAATATTTTGCCATTCTAAACCTCATATTTTGAGTTAGTGAAATATAAAATTGCTTCTCTCCTTTATCTGTAGCCACAAATGAAAACATGTAAGTTCTCAACTGACACAATTTTGGCGAAAATCATATTTTAAAATAGAAGCCAAGTAAGGGTTATGCTAATAGAACCTCATTTGTAATTTAAACCGAAGCTGTTAACATTCAATAATGGAGCCATACATCAAGGAGTTTTCTGCAAAAACAGAAAAATACTAATTCTTCATCCTCAGATCTGCAAATCCAGACTGATGGGATTTCAGCCCTTCATCTTTTACTGACAGGCGGCAGCATCAGTGGAATAAAACCAAAATGTGATCCCCTTTCTCTCCACCTCCTTCCCCTAATTTTACTCTGACAGAGAAAGAATCACAGTTTTAGCTGGTATCTTAGCCCAGGGAAAAAAATGGCCTGTCATCAGGTCTTCTAGGGAGAAAGAGCTCTTCAGTGGAGCAGTTAAATGGTATTTTGATTCTCAGGGTGCATCGTATACCTATATTTTTGCAAGATATGATAAATGGTTTCTGAGACAGTTATTGAGAGCAGAATCAAGGTCATCAACCTTCCCCCAAGAGGTCATTATCTCTCAGTTCTTGTTTCTGATGAAAATGTTGAACATGGGGGAGGTGGGCTCCAGATGAACTATCGGAAACTGCACTCATATGAGCAATCCCCAGCCATATGTTAGCAAAGGATGTACTTCTAATTTTTCACTTGCAAAAATCAGTGACTCTGATCAAATTTTCTAGATAAATTTTAATTGATTTTGCAATAGTTTGATGCATGCATGTTGAAGTTTATCATTTTAAATCCCCTAACATGCATACATTACTGTAAAGTCCTCTACAATTCATGATGAAATAGAAGCCTTTGGGTATTTTTAAGTTGAGACCGCCTGTGTCTTTGGAGAAATTTGTTTTGAAGCCCTACAGCTAAATTACAAAGCTCTTCATTGTCTGCAAATGAGTTGCTCTGTTCTGGAGTTGGCTTATGAAGCTGATTTCCTGCATATGGCTGGAAATATTCAGTTGTCTAAAGAGAGAAAAGATATAAATCTGCCACAGCAAAAGAAATTTGCCGTGGAAAACAAAAATAATGTAGTCTTATACCTTGAACAAGAATGATTACTATTTTAGTATTAATTAACTTCTGCAGCATCTCTTAGTATTTTAGTTCAAATCAGGACTGCACTTGAGAAGTATCAGGATAGACTAGCCTCCCATTGAACCTTCCTGATGATGAAGCTAAACAAGGGCAAGTGTTTGAAAAATGGCCCAAACCTATGCAGTAGTGCAAAGTAAAGTATCTTGACGCACACGCCACATGCCTGTAAAGTGTTCAGCTCCAGCTGTTCTATTGTGCAAGGCCATTTTTATTGGGCTCTACTATTTCCTAATGCAGATGTCTTCTTAGTTATATAAGACCATGGGGATCCTTGTCATAAATAAGTATGTTAAAAAACCCATCCTTCCTCTGGGTAATGTAATATGTCCACTTTTTGCTCAGATAGTAGATTAGAGTCTGTAATTGTAGAGTAGAGTCTGTAATTGTAGAGTTCTCTTCTGTAATTAAAATATTTTCTCATATTTACTTATATACTTCTATGACCAGTGGGATATTTTCATTCTGTATTTTTAAAACGGTGCTGAAGCAGAAATTGTCTTTACGTAGTCTGTTGCTGTTGAAGCTATAGTTTCAAGGGTGTTGTTATGAGTTTTTGATCTCACCTTCTTTATTCACATTTCTAAGGGAGACTTTGGACAGATATTTTAAAGTGGAGAACTAGATGACCAGTGGAGGGCTGTAATTTTCAACTCCTGTTTCTATGGTTATATGATAAAAAATCAATGGTGAAGTTGTGCCTTGTTTATCAGTAGTTAGGACAAAAAATAGAAGTTAATACTGACAGCTAAGTTTGACAATCTTTTCATTGTAATCTTCTATAATTTTCTGTATTGTAACAAGTTGTGGTGTGTGTGTATGCGTATGTGTGTATATATATGTATATATATATATATATATACTCACACAAATGTGTGTGTGCACACACAAAAGTGTATGCGTATTGTGCTGTATTTAGTATAGCACACAGTGAAGGGTATTGCTGATAGCAGCAATTTTGATGTAGTTTATTGGACAAGGCATTGGTTGTAGTACTCTCCTTGTTGCCTGAAAGGGGATGCATTTAGTCTCTGCTTTGTTCCTGGGTTTCTGATTTTGTGTGCATTTCTAATGTTTTTCTAACCTAGTCAGTCTTTGTCAGGGACTGGACATTTAAACATGATTTATGATCTCTTGGCTATCAAAGTCTTTCCTTTTGAACCATCAGGCAATATTCTGTTCCCATGGCACCATGTATGACACTGAGACAATGACCTGTTCTGTGCTCTTCAAACTGAGCCAGCATTACTTTGGTAGCACGCTGTGAATTAGTCAAACGATGCTTCTGAAGTGCCACAGGTGACAAAGCTAAAAATCCAAATACTATGTTACTATGTTTATGAAAATCCAACATGTGTTTCCATTGTAGCCTGCAGTTTAACAATTTAAGCTTCCACTCATTTTAGCATTATTTTTTAAATGATTGTGCTTATGCAAATAACTGAAAATTTTGTACATTTTTTGTGCTCATGGATGGAACTGGGTAACATGGGAAATAGGCAGTTTGTAAATATATGTAAAAGATGCCAAGGAAAAGGAGAAAAAGAAGAGTTGGTAACAATTTAGGGAAACAAGCTTAAGTGAGTGACAGGAAGGCATTAGTTATGAAATACCCATTAACTCACAGTGATGTTAGACCAGTCAGTATAGAGTGAGACAGTCAGTATTTAACACAACTGATTTCATTGGTAAGACAATTAAAGTAAGAAGTAAATAAGAAAATTGGTTAAGTGGACTTTATAATGTTTTGCACAGTGTTGTAGCTGCTTACCAGGCTCAGCATAAACATGGACTCTTCAAAATTCTTAAGCCATTGCCTTATAGAGTTACAGGGGCAGTCCCAAACAGATTTTCAAGATGGTGAAACATCAGCATAACAGTAATTTTTTTAATGTTGAGCTGCATATTTCAAATATTTTACTCAATGATGGATACAGCACTTTTATTGACATGGCTTCTGAGTAATATAAAAATAATTTTAAAAGAATTGCAGAGGCATATATTCAGTAACTTTGCTTGCCATGCAGAAGTCTGGCAAATGTGTTTTAAAGTGTGGTCTGAAGATGGGTATCTTTATTTACTTCCCATGGATAAACAACCTGGCTCTGACCTACTGTTTACTACTTGTCATGTGAAAATCAAAATTTAAAATATCAAGTATTTATAATTTTTCTCAATTACTTGAGAGCAATTGTGGCACTAAGTTTCACTTAATGCTCTGCACACTCATCTAATCAAAAGTGAAATCCTTTAGAGTGGAACACAGATTATTCCTTTCCTAAGCCATAGGGAACACTGAAAGCCTGAACTGGGAAATTCTGGAAAGAGAAGGACTTTTGCCTTTGAAGTCTGTGAGGTTGCTTTACTCTGATATGTTTTTCCACACACTCCAGACCTGTCTAAAGGGCTTTTGGAGGAAGAAACAGAGTGACTTAAGTTCACCAAACAGTTGTTATAAGGATAAATCAGGTTAGAAAATGAATGAGGAAGTGACATCATCCTGAAGAATTAAAGTCCTGAAGTAATGTGTGGTTGTAACATGTTAGCTGAGTACCTCATAAATGTGGCTTCATTCTGGCTCTATTCTTAGTACTTACTGCAGGTTTCCCACACAGAGATCACATTTGTTGCTGTTGTTGAAGATGTCAATTTTGCAATTTCTTGATTGCTATCATAAGCTAATAGAGAAATATTATGAACCTATTTTTAGTCATTGACAGACATTGTGCAAAGGTATGAGCAAGAGATTGCAAAAGCTTTGGTGACTGTCTTGTGTTTCTATTACTTCTCTTTCAGTGAAGTTGAAGCTGGCCAGGTTTAGGACCAAGAGAATCTTTTCCATCACTTTCATTGACTTTCCCAGTGTTGTCAGGGTGCTTTGTATCTACCATGCACAAGCCTTCCGTCCGATGGAAGTATTGTGTCAAGGGAAGCATGTGAATAGGACTAGAATAGTTACATGATTTGTGGACAAAACCAGGCAGAGTTGTGCCTGAAGAAACAAAAATATTTCTAAAAATTAGACACAACGTTGGTTTAAAGGTTGTGTCCTTTGAAAGGATTTGAAGCAGTTTAGGTGCTTACGTTGCTCAAGGGACTTTGAGTACTGCGAGGTTTTAAGGAAGGCTAAGTATTCCAGGAAGTTTAAGAGCTTATGGCATCGTAAATATTTAAGATGATTTAAAAGGTTATGTCCTCTTTAGTATTTGAGTTGGATTAAGTGCTTATATTGCCTTAAGGACTTTTTCCCTTTTCTTCCCTAAAAGGAACCTGGGAAATTAAATGCAAAAAAACTTCTGCGGATACAATATTTGGGTTTTTTGCATTTTTGTTTTCATTTGAGAAATGCAAAATTCTAGATTTCAATAGCAGCATTAACTTGACCACACTACATGTGCATCAAAAATGGACAGACTAATGGAGAGTTTCTAGGAAACCTCTGGATATGAAATCCAGAAGCAGTAGTTTTTAATACCTTGAAAGCCTATGCATTGGGAAATGTTTTTTTTTCTTCTGCTTGTTTTGCATGATCTGGTAAAGATCAAATAGATGATCAGCATATAATCAGATTATGGAAATACAAAGAAGCAATTTCACCTTAGAAGGTAAAGAGCATCTATAATTCAATATGCAAGAAAATAGGAAGCCATTTAGTTACACTTTGTGCTTTTGCGGATATTTTACTTTGTGAAAAGGAATAATACATATTATAAGTCTAGGTTCCAGTGGCTTCTTTTTTAAAAAACCATTGATCAATTTTTATATTTATTCTTGTCTTCTGTGATGGCTTGATTAATTCTTCACTACTGTATTTGCATAACATACTTTTAAAATTCTCTATTTTTTTACATTCCTGAAAAGTATATTTTCTAATTTTTATTTTATTAACCAAACCCATACACTTCTCATTGCATAAAGAGCAAACAGTCACCATTCTGTGATGTCTCAATTAAATGGGCATCAGTCCACTAGTCCAAACATTTTTCTCATGGGCCTCTAATACACCAGTGATTTTGCTTGGTTATTTCAGCACAATTACAGTAGCTGTAACTACTCTTGCAGGCTCTCCGGGCACATCTGGGCCATGTCTGGTAGCTTCATGGGGAATACATAAGACACCACCTGGAGTACTATATCCAGCTGTGGGGTCCTTAACATAGGAAAAATGTGGACCTGTCCAGAAGAGGGCCACAAAAATGATCAGAGGAATGGAACACCTCTGCTATGAGGAAAGGCTGAGGGAGCTGGGATTGTTCAGCCTGGAGAAAGAAGGCTCTGGAGAGGCTTCATTGTGGCCTTTCAGTTCTTACAGAGGGCCTGCAATAAAGATGGGGACAGACTTTTTACCAGGGCCTATAGTAACAAGAGTAGAAAGTGAGGGTAACCTGAACCCTATGAAGGCATGCTTTCATAAAGCCTGCATTCAGCTCCATGGATGGGATGAATGAGATGCCCATGTTCCAAGAAAGTTCATAGGTAATATCTCAGCAATAATATTAAAATGTCCTATCAGTTATGCCAAGAGTATTGAAATATTGGTAGTAGTGCTGGCTCACTTTGTCCTAGCAGTTAGGACCAATAATCACCAACAGTTGGTAGTACAATTGTTCAAAAGGTGGGGTGGTAAGAGCTGAGTAGCTGACACCTTTCAGGCTATGTCTGTGGCTCTCTGTTATGTCTCATTTAATGCAGAGTTGAAAAGAGAATGACAGTTAGGGAGAGAACAGGATATATTTCAAAACATAGGTCTAAGCACAGTGCACAGAATGAGCTATTGTTGCTTTGTGATGCCATGCAGTCAAGTGATTATGTGTTTTAAAATTGATTTGGTGTAATTTTGAATTCAGCTGCTTCAGAACTAACTCACGGTTCCTAATAGCTCCTCAAAACTGTTAAAATATATTTTCATGTGTGTACATCTTTAAATGTACTTCCTATTAGTTTTGGTGTATCCCATGGAGGAAAGACCAGTGTTTTTCTGTCTTTCTCAAACTTAGCATCATCTGAAGATTTTAAAAGTACATTTTCTATATGAATGATATTTCACCATCCAAGTTATGAAAGAAAACACACAGTACACCATACCAGGATGGACCCCTATTGAGCACCATTCATAGTATCCTTCTTTTATTCCTAGTCTCTATATAAAATTTTTGAACACATTTTATATTAGCCTTAAAATAGTTTAATTTAGTCTTTGTTTCCTTTGCTTCTTTTTATGAGTCATCCCCTTCTTTTTATGTGTCATCCACTGCTTCTTTCCCATTAAAAAACTACTTTTTCTACTGAAGGAGAAATTTAATTGGCTTGCCAAATTTGAGTCATGACAAAACTATATTGGCAGATATTTATTTTCTTGTTGTAAAGAAAAAAATAAAGCCTTATTGGTCTTGGTTTTCTCGAAAATATTTCAGAAATTGAAACTAATTGAAAAATTTATCATTTCTTACCTTGTCTTTTTTCAGCTTTTTATAACAGGGACTATATTTTTCCTTCTTCATTTTTCTGGAGCTCCATCAATTCTCTAAAGTTCTGAAAAGTTGCTAATGCCAGTGAGGGAATTTTAATTAATTCTCTTTGAGTCCCTTGCATTATAGTTACATGTCTCACCTATTGAAGTAATACAACTGTTTATGGTAATAAGGGGCAGAGAGTAATAAGTCACTGGTTTGATTGGAGTTAAGAAAAAATTTCAAAAATAAAGAAAATTTAAACTTTTAGAATTTCACTGATTTTATTTTGAGTAGATATAGATGACACATAAATGAAATTTTTTGTGAAGTCAGGTATTGGAAATATTGGAGTTTGGTAATACTCTGCTGGCTTCACAGCACAGGCCAATATTGTGTTTCTACCTTACTAAGTAAGCTTATCATCTGTCACCATCTAAATTATTGCAGTATCTTTTCATCTGGTTTCCCTGATTTACTCTTAATTTTTTGTCTGTTTTGTCACTTTTGTCCATTTTAGTGATCAGATTGTATTTGTCTCTTACATTAAAGACTAAGCAAAATATATGTCGTTGCTTCTTCTGCAAACACCCTGATCAGCTCTTTCTTGAATTTTTCTATTGCTATTAAGGAATATAAAAAATGCTTTTTTGCTACTATTTTTTTTTTTTTAAGATACCTTTCACTTTCTGGTTTTGCCCTTCTGACTTTGTCCGTGTACTGCCATGTTTTTCTCTGTCACCTACTTGTGTTCATGGACCTCTACTTTCCTGAAGTAGAGGCCCTTGAAGAGCTTATGATGTAGCCTTTTTTCATGTTGACTTAGTTTCCTCTTATGCTGTAAATGTTACTCCTTGATAGAACTGTGATCTCTCTTGAACTCTTTCTTCTTCCCTTCGAGTTACCTTTTACAGGATCCTGGCCACCAATTCATTTATCCAAGTCCTTTTCTGTAATCTTCATTGACTTTATTCTCCTAGTTTCCCTTTTCCTTCCCATCCTTAGAAATGGGAATTCTCTCATGTTATGGTGTCTTTCAACCAAGGTGCCCTCAATTCTCACATTTCCAGTGCATTGAAGGCTGAAGTATAATCTAAAACATTTTTTGCTTATGTTTTCCTTAGTTTCTGTCCTAAAACTGGTTGCTCACACATATTTGGATAGCCTGTATCTTGCTGTCTCCTTTCCAAAAAGATGACCAGATAGTTAAGGGTCACTGTTATTGCCAAGTTCTGTTGATACTTGCTTGCACTACTTGGTCACAAACCTCCCTATAATTTTTATAATGTTTTTTTTCCTGAGAGGAGAAAACTCAGTATGGTATTCAACAGATAAAGGACTGTGCTAGATGTAGAAGCAGCCAAATGTCAGCAAATATATGAATTTATCTTTTTATACTGCATTGGTAAACAGACTGAATTTCAGCTTATGTTTCTTCTGGCCACATCTAAAAGAAAAAACCTTTTTGAAAATTAGAGATGGTGCCAGAAACAATTATGAAAGTGATTTAAGAGCTTGAAAATTGCTTTGCAGTGAAATATTTAAGATCAGTCTGTTTACTTTATCAAAAAGATGTTTGAGAAATTACTTAATTACAGCATACCTTCACAGAGAGAAAATAGCTAGTGCTCTAGAGAGCTCTTTAATCTAGTACAGAAAAAGAAAGTGTGTCATGAAACAATTGTTTTAGCTGAAACAGAATTTATTCTTCAACCAGCTTTAAGTGTTAGGGTTCAATAATAAGGTAACTGTCTGAAATGTTATAGTCTGTGATATTATAGGAAGTCAGACTTGATGATCTAATGGTCCTTTCTGACCTTAAACTATCTCTAATTCATGAATCTTCTGAACTTCAGCAACTCTGCAAAACACATGGCCCTCTTCTTGACAACCTTGACAGCCTGCAGAAGAGAAATTCACTGGAAGGGGCTTGTAGGATAAGATAAAAACATAGCAAGGGAGGGGGGTAATTCCTTTTGAAATAACCATGTTTTTTTTATCGCAGGATCTGAAGGCATTTTCTAAATTTGTGACTGGTTTTTATTTTCTTATTCTAGGTGGAGGGCTTCTTCCAGAAATAGTTATTCTTGGTAGTTCATATTCTTTGATTTTACAGTTAACTGCCCTCCAAATGAGATCTGTTGCTCATCTGACCAGCTTCTTCATCTGACCAGTGGACTTTGCTGGCTTTTTTGTTTGGGAAAAATTCAGAAAGATGATACAAGACTTGATATTTGGAATGCAGAGACCATTAGTGAATTCTTGTATCACAGGTCATAGGAAAAGTTTGGAGTTCTCTTTTCCTGGTTATTGTCTTTTACAATATTAAAATATTAATTCACTTCAATCAGAACTATAGCTACTACCCTTTATCCAGTGCAATACCAAAGTTATAGGCTACCAATTGTATTAATTTTATTTACTTGTAGGAGCAGACACCTCAGCAGGGCATTCCTCTTGGAATTTGAAGAAATAAGATATTCTTGTTAGGATATTATAGACACTTGTATCACAAATGTTCTAAATGAGAAACCATCAAAAACATAGCGCCAGCACCTCCCACCCAAGGATTAACATTTTGGCTTTGAAATGTTCCTTAAGCTAAAGTTTGGCATTAAACCCCCCAACCTAAGGGCAGATTTTTTTTCCAATTTCTTTTAATCCATCATGTTTTAGGAAGTGCACAAGGTAGACAGCACTACACTGATGCTTCCACACGGAATGATGAGTTTTAAATTTTGTGTCAAGAGAGGAATGATTGATATTAGACAAATTTCTATTAAGTTTCGGGAAACAGTCATGAGGAACAGAATATCCCATGTTTGCTTCCCACATGCTTTTCTGATTCTTCCCACATAAGCAATATATGAAAGTATCCTAACGTGTAAACAATTTCCACCATTATGGCATCTGGGTGTTTAGAGTGATGTCAGCAATGAGATGCATTTAAGAAATCTAGAAACAATCTTGTTTCATCCTGAAAATGAGACATCACTGATCTTATTCAAATCACTACTAAAGCGCTTTTCTTCACAACAAATGATTTCATCATGCCCATTTTTAGATTATTTTCAACAAGTCTTTCTGCTGATTTTGCTCTTGTAAATCCCGACATTAGCTTGCCTTATTGGTAAAAGAACAGTAGGATGTTTAAGTAATATTTTAGGTAAGATTTTAAGATCTTCTAATTCATTTGTTTGAAAAAAGTTAAAAAATATCAAAGGTAAAGTAGTGATTNAACTCTTGGCCCTGCACAGGACATCCCCAAGAATCACACCATGTGCCCAAGAGCATTGTCCAAACACTTCTTGAACACTGTCAGACTTGCTGCTGTGACCACTTCCCTGGGAAGCCTGTTTCAGTGCCCGAAGACCCTTTGGGAGAAGGACTTAATTCTAGATATCTAACCTAAATATCCCCTGATACAGATTCATGACTTTTTTTTCTTTTGTAGTGCTTGTAAGTGGTTGCTGTAATGCCAGACTATTTTTTTAACTTTACTTTGCGACTTTTTATAAAGAGCAACTGTGTGTCTTATATCAACTGCCTAGCTCTTGTGCCTCCCTCAGGACAGTCTTCTCACTCAGGCTGCAATGAATGTACTTTATGTTTTGTTGCCTTTTACATGGAATGCTTTTAAAACCCCATGAACATGCTTATTATTGTGCTTTTTCGTGTCCTGATGGAAAGATCAACAAAGAGAAACAGAGCCATTGCCCTCTTTAATTCAAAATTCATTGCAATTTCTCCATTACAAGTTTTGCTTGCATTGGCTTGGTTTACCACGATCTCGAAGGCCACATCCTTCTTTATGCAATTATGTTCATCACTGGCAGTTCTGTGGTCTGCTCTTTGGTGTTTGTATAAGTCATGTTAACACTGAAGCTTGACCAAGAATCATTACCACAAAGACAACTTAAAAAAACCCCACCAAACTTAATGTTTTATTTTTAAAATAGCAGACACATCTATGTTTGATGCAAACAGGCAAATAGCATCCAGAAGATGGCAAGGTTCCAACTTGAGATATTCTGTGATTCTGAGGTGTTCAATAGGGTGTTACCAAAACTGAAGCAGTATTCTTGGCCTCTTTTCTAATTCTGGAATGAAAGTAAGGTGTCACAGTTTCGGACACCCCTTTTTTAGCATCTGTAGGACTCAGTGACACCATGTCTCACAGTGCACCACCAAACAAGCTCCTTGCTGAATCAATCAGTGCGTTACAGCGCAGCACGTTCTGCTGCTGAGGAGGTGTGTCTTGCAACTGCAGAGTGAGCATCCGTCCTGTCACTTGCAGGGATGCAGCAAGAGAGGGGCTGCTGTCACTGACTTGTGTCTTGATTCTGAGTAGATGTAGCAACCAGCAGGAGATGTTAGACACATGTTTTGATTCTAATTCTTGGCCCACACTAAATCTGAAGAAGCCATAAGTCTATTAAATGCCTTCATCTGGTCCATTCTGTCCACATGATCAAGCTAAAGAGTCAGGCTCCTTTTTCTTTTTAATTTTCTTTATATTTTTTATTTGTTTTGTTTTATTTTTTGATTCATTTTTGCCATGCACCTGGCAGTGGCTCCTCTTCATTTTGGATCAGTCAAGGATTACATTTGGATTTTGCATTCATATGGACTATTTCACAGCTTGAATCTGGCTGTTTGCAGGTCCTTTCTCTTGCTATGAAACAGGATATTGTGGGTAACTTAATGAATGGGTGTGGGCGATGGATCTTGGACAAACCAGGAGTTTAGGTGTGCTTTGGGACTTAGCTGGTGTGTAGTCAGTTCTCTACCTCAAGTCTGAATTGTAATAAAGTTTACTCTGGAACTAAATAGCTTGCTTTCTAAAGCAAGGCCCAATTGCAATCCAAACAAAAATGACTGTTTTGAATTTGGATGTCTTCATGGTTGTGTAACATTTATTTCAGATGTGGAAACTTTTATTTAAGAGCAGTTGGTTACACCTCAATGTCGTCTTTAGCTTAAGAATCTCAGATATAGCTGAAGTCAGTAGAAAAGTCCTATTACAGAGTAAGTCTGTACTCAGTGAGTAAGGTTCATCTGCCTTTGGTTCAACAACTTGAATACAGCTGTGTTACAAACCTAGGCAGTTCTTACTGGAACTACAGATGCATGCAAGATTATTGTGATTGCTGTGCTGGTTTTTATCAAATTAACTTTTAGTATATGGCTGTTCCTAGGAACTCTAGATACAGCAGTGTGTTTAAGAAAAAAAGGGGGAAGCAAAGTAAAAGTTTTCAAGGTTCTGTCTTTCGCTCAGTGTGGTTTGCTGCTTCTGAGTTGTGGTTTCTTTTGTGGTATGTTTTAGTGGTTCATTTTTTTCCTTTTAAAATGCTAAAGGATGAAAAACTATGCTTGGGAGGACTCCTTCCACTTACTCCTTTTTTTCTTTCCATAGAAATATAATTGTCATTGCACCAAAGAAAGAATGGCACTCTTTGGGATTTGACTAGTTCATTTGTATCAGTTTTTTTACGAAAAATGATAAATGCAATGTATAGCTTCTGTGGGAAAATAGTCCTATAAATTTTCTTTTTCTACAGATGTTTTCAAAGCTGTGAAAAAAATGGTGAAACACTTCCATAACATTAAATTTGAGAAATAATTGCACTTGGCAGTTTTTGTTTGCAGCAATGCACGAAAGGCTGAAGGGTTTTGTACAGTTCAAAGAGCACATTCCACAGTTCTAGCAGTTGTCGGCTGCCTGCAGGGATCATTTGAATTTTCAAGGGAAAAAAGCATCAGAGTAATGCCCAGACCATTTGGTTATATACTTTCAGTCCTCTCTTTTAAAATTTCACCTGTACAAAAAGATACCAGAAATAAGCCAGGTACAAATGTGGCACACCTTAATGTTAGTTAAAAGATCTTGTGTCAAATTTTATTGCTTCTTGTTTTTTCTTATTAATACTTACTAATGTAGAGATTAAGATGAGAAACAAGAAGTGAATGTAGAGATTAATATGAGAAACAAGAAGTGAGGAATAACGTTGCTCAAACACATGGGGATGGTGAGAGTAGAAAACAGCAAAGAGAAAGCCCTTTACCTGTTTGGATCCTGTAGTTATTTGTAAGCTTATTGCATTAGCCAAATTGTAAATTGTATAAGACACTCCATGTTACTTTGCTGTAGGAGAACCCTGGTTACAAAGGTAAACCCTCTTGTCTAGTGTGCCAAACCTGGAAAACTTGCCAGCTCCTACATCACTGTGCAGCTCTGTCATTTTCCAGATATGTGTTGACTGTCACTGTGCGTCTGTCTAAAGCTTCTGCTTATCTAACAGGAGGTGATGTGAATATTTTTACGCTATATGCCCTAATAGGATTTTTGGTGAAGTATTCCATGGTCTTTCTCAGGTTTTTTTTTGCTATTGCTAGGGGTTTATTAGTTTTGGCTATAGATTGTTGCATAACTCTAAAACTCTAGAGTCCTGTTTTTTGTCATGTACAGAGACAAGTTTGAAAGATGGAAGTCTTGCTCTGAAGCACAGATAGCTTTTATCCCATCATTTGTGCTAGTTGCATGGTTTTTGTTGCTGAAATCTCTCTCTTCTCCCTCCTTACAAAGCACAGTGCCTTGAGCTGAAGTCCATGACCTGATGGGAACTTGGGTAGGGTGAACATCCTCAGGCTTGGTGCCCTCCTGCCAATGTGCCTCACCTGAAGCTTCATAGCTCTTTAAGATCACTTAATTGGTGGCATTTCAGTTAGTTTTTTAATAGTTAAAATCCTTAAAATAGTCATTTTAGCTTTAATAAATTAAGCTATATCTTGTTTGTAGTGCTGCTACTTCCACAGTATTGCATTATGATAGCCATCAGAGGCAATTCTTGCTGGAATGGTATCATGTCATGTGTTATTAAGAAGTGATGTAAAGTAAAACTTTAAAAAAACCAACTTGTTTTGATATTTCTGTCCCCTTTGTTTGAAGTATCACAATTGCTGATATAGTTGCTTTCTTATATAATTAATATATCGTGTTTCCTTATGCAGTAGTAGATCTTACTGAAAATCAGTGAGCAAGTTTGGGGTAAAATTACTGTGCTGAAGACTCCTGATTCTTACCTACAATATGACAGTGAATTTCTTTTTTTTTATTAGGTGATACTGCATACATTTTCTTGTTAATAATGGCTTTGTTTTAATGTCAAGCATAGATCTTGCTCACTCTAAACAATAAGAATAATCTTGTAATGAAATTGAAAGAACAGAAAGGCAGAAGGGACCTGACCATTTTAACATCCCTGTAATATGTAAATTGTTGGATTCACAGTGGTGACCAGTGAAGTTTTGAGATAGGTGCTACACCATGGATATATAGACTCCATCTGCCTTGGGTGTCAAGGCTCCAGCTCTTAGAATAACACCTACCCAATGTAGAAACTATTATTCCAGACAGCTGGGACCTTAAGAGCAATGTAAGGCACTATCACCACATGGAAATAAGTACACAAATCCCAGTAGTCTGTCCTCAACTCTGCAGAATCAAAGTACTTTTGTGAAGTCAAGGGGTGGGATGAAATCAGTAGACTGAGAATGACTTTATAATGTTCTTCTAAATGAGAAGCAGTTTACACAGTAAAAAAGTAATTGTATTTACAGAAGAAAAGTGAAGCAGCTGGTTATCTCTAAAGAGAGAAATGGCTGGTATTTCATTACTAAGAAACTCCATAGTCTTTGTAAATGGCTGTTTTAATTAATACTTTCTTTTTCAAAAATATGAGTATCTCTCAACGTCAAGTAATCAAAACTAATAAAATAAGAATGATTTAAAAAATAAAAGGTGTGATCAATATTCCATCTTCTAAACTCAAGCTTATTTTCTTTTTGAGAAGAAAGAAGTGGCAGGTCCTTAACAAAGTGTTTTTTGAAGTGGGGATGTGTAATTGCCACAGGTGCTCAGTCAGGTGGGATGCTTCACGAAACCAGCAACTGAGCAGGGCTTCTTGCACAAATGTTATGAGCAGGGGGTTTCCCTTGTAAAAGCTGTTTGAGGTCATGCAATGTTAATACTACTGGAACTTGGGATAAGAAGGTAGGACAAGAAGGGATTCCCTTGTGCAAGCACTAATGGCTTTTTCTTATGTAATTATAAGTTCCTGGCCTCTCTCATGTTGTGCTGGTTTGAAAACAAACCACTGAGAGAGTCTAAGTCAGAAATACAATTTAATAGAAAAAGAAAATAAATAAATGAAATAGCATGAAAAAGGAACCACTGACAGAGTCAGAATACAACCTGGCACCCTGTCAGTCAGGGTGTTGGTACCAGTCCAGATGAAAGTGGTCTTGTTGAAAGTGGTGATCCTGAAGACAAGGTCTGGTCTCCACCAGAAGATCCAGCAGTAGCTCTTTTCCTCTGGGAATCCAGCAGACAAGGGCTCCGTGGTGTTTGAAAGTTCATCTTATATCCACAATGGAATGCTTGGTTCCTCCCCCTGGGCGCAGCATCTCACAATGGGATATGTGTGAGACTCGATGGCCCATTAACAGAAGATATCCCCTAAAGGGAGGATGGGTCATGGGAGAGATAAAGAACCCTGCCCCACCTGGTTTCAATAGCTCATGAAGATGGTGATAGAATACAATGCAACCCAGGACACATGTCTTGCTTTTGTCTTGGGGCAAACAAATAGACAAATACCAATAAAAATAATAATATATATAACATATATCACCTCTTCACATAATTTTAACTGCCCTTTTCTTTCAATTTTCAGCCATTTCAACTTCTCATTGCTCACTTGTTCTTCTTATTTCTTGTTTGCTGTACCTGAGAAGCAAACTCTTCTAAGTGCTCTCCTTCATCCTTCTCCTACTTTTATCTGGCTCCCAACTGGAAACACAAGCATGGCTCTGCTGTCTCCTTCCCTGGGCTGGAGTTTCTCATTTCTCCAGCCTGCATCTGGGAATTTGCATTAGCTTCTGGAGGATGCAATCTTTCCATTCAGAAAATAAATTTGTTTTGCTTTCTGTACCTTACATACACAAAATCTTAGAAATACGTAATGTGAAAAAATTATAAGACTAAAGATACTCACATTGCCACCATCACAGATTTGTGTGGTGCCCTTGAACCTTGAAGCTGTCCCATTATGTGTATTTGCTTGCTTTCTAATCTCATGTTTCCACTTTCTCACATTTTGCCTCAACATCTCATTCCTCTTCAGTCCATTTTGGGCACAGCCTACATTCACAGCAGCTGTCCTGGGCTGGACCTGCTGCAGCAGTTACTCTTTCATTTCTTCCCTTTACATCTAAACTCAGCATTTCTGAGGGTACAGCTACTATTAGTTCCTTCTTACAGAGCTATCACAGATATTTTGCTGCATTCCTTTTTCTCAGCTGCAGTTAGAGTATTTTAAAAATAAGACTCCAAACCACGTGTTTCTATTAATACTCATTTTGGGCATCCTCTCTAAATTTTGTCCTATTTTGTTTTGTGAAATTTTACATTGTTTTGAAGCATTTTCCAGTCTTTTATTGTGTCCAGCATCTCTTTGATGCCTCTTTCATTGCTTTTAATTAATGTAAAAGTTTTCATTTAAGCGTTTCTGTAAAGTTCTTCAGTAAATACTGTATATTGAAGTTGTAAATTGTTAGAAACAGAACTGCAAAAACATGAGAAAGAACCTTTTTTCTGACTTACTTGTTTTCAAAAGTGACAGTATTGTGATATTGCAACATCATGATAATTGCACACTAGTAAAATACAAATTTGGATTCATAGATACAGAAAATATATTCATTGAGAACACTTCAGAAATTTAAAATCAGCATGATATATGAGTGTAATTGGAAGGCTATTTGGTAAGGTACAACATATTCATATCAGAGTAGACTAGATGTATATGAAAAACTAATTTTCTATCCTGTATCACTTTTAAGTGCACAATCCTAGTATATGTAGTCCAGAAGAAAGGTTTGGTGTGAGTATCAATGCTTTATTTAGCTTTTTTTTTAAAATTAATTAACAAAAGCATGCTGAATTAAATTCCTGAAAAACTTTTTAATTGTTGCACTGACTTTATGTGCTGGCTCCCTGATCCAGGGCAAGCCATCCTAAGGATATTATATAAAGTTACACTGGTCTTAAAAATAGAGTCCCTTCTTCAGAAGGAATCCTGTCAGGAATACACTTTACATATTGTTTCACTGTAAGCACAGCTCTTCCTGGGCTTTGTTTTATTTTGGGGTCCAAGTAATGGAGCATGCGAGATCAGCTATGTGAAGAATGAGAATTAATTTCTGTATAGCTGATGAAGTCATTCATGTGCCATAGCTGAATTAATCTCCCCAGTCACCTGAAATGAAAAACACTTGTTCATTAGGCTTGTAAAAAAAAAGTCTCCCAGGACATTGCAGCCCAGAATTGCTGTATGTGTGCAAACAACATTCTACACTGGACTGTTGATTGCACCATGCAGGGCATCTCTGTTTTCTCATGTGATTAAGTTGTACATTTTACAGCACTTTTCTTTTTATCAGGGCTAAAGTTTTAAGCTCAAATTTACTGTTTACGGACAAGTCATCAACCAAATTCAAAGCTGTGCTGTTATCTGTTGGGAATGTCCTTGTTAGCAAAGTCTTCTCTCTAAGGAGAGGTAAATGGGGCTGAAAGTTTTAGAAAAAAAAACCATTCAGATGAGTCTCTGGTGGGTCAGATGTTAATAGGTGTGATTTTCAGCTTGAGCATTTTTTATTGTGGTTGTTATTTTTGGGGTTTTTTATTACTTTTAATTGATAATGTGGAATGCTTTCTTTATCCTCATTTTCATAACAGTGGAAAAAATTGACAGTGGCAGTGCATTCAACTTCAAAATAAATCTTTAAGTAATAAGAGGGAAATGAGCAAAACTGGAAATTACTGCATTGAATAAACAAATTTAAGCCTTATTTTAATAGTAATTTTTTCTGAAAGTGTCATTAATTCTTACAAATGAAAACAATTGAAAAAATATGGCTGAGGAAATCCAGTGTGTTTTGTGTAAATAATTACTGTGCTCATGGAGCCTTTCAGATTGCATCATTTCAGTAAAACAAGGACAACTGATTGATCTTACATCTTCAGGTTTGAAAAGGAAATTTTGTAATTAGTGGAAGAGGTTATATTACCTGCCTGGTTTACAGAGTCCTATGGAATGCATAAACAAAAAGTTGCATTAATGATCAGTTTTCAGCACAGTAGGCAAGTAACAATGGGTGGTGCAAAATGGCAACACATGCTGAGAGGGAGCTTGGGCTGCTTCTGTGCATTAAAATTTTTCCTACTGAGTAATGACACGTAGGTGTTTTTTGTTCTGTTCACATAAAATGTTTGTTCGATATATGTTGTAATGTCCAAAAAGAAAAAAGAAAAGAAAAAAAAGGAAAAAAAAAACCAAACAAGAAAAGATTCTGGATGTTTTTGGAGAATATTCTCACAAGCATTAGAACACATCTAAATAAAGTGATGTTATACCTTATTTTGAGTAGCTTTTGTAGTCTGGTTACTTCATCTCGTGAAAAATATTGCAAGAACAGAAAAGGTCCAGCAAAGGCCACTGAAAATGACTGGAGGTATGGAAATTATTTTATATGGATAGAGATTAAAAAGATTAGTATTGTGCACAGATAAAAGAAGAGGTAAGTGGTATATAAAACATTAAATAGTATAGAGGTAAGTGGTATATGAAATGATAGTATGGAGAGCTAAATTTTGAAAATCTCTATTTTTTCTAAGAAACTAGGGAGCAGGAGATAGTCAAATAAATAAATAAAGGAATAAACCAGGGATGGAATAAAACCAGTACCTTTAAATGCAGGCTGTGTATGACAAAACCTTTTCTGGCTTTGGGATGTTACTTGTTTAGAGAATAAACTGAGTTACATGAAGTAAATATTGAAATTAATAGCTATTAATCCCCTAAGTTTGATGATAGAAATAATAATAAAAAACCCAACCAGAATGTATCTAATATATAATGTTCAAAAGAGAGTGCTACTCTTAAACTCTTTGTACTTCCTATATTCAAAGTTACACTTTTTCCATTTTTTCTGTATCCTGTCATTTTTACTGACAAAAAATATTTTCAGTATAGCAAGAGTACATTTATTAGAAGTTTTTAATGAGATGATAACATTAATAATAAATTATTGTGTTTTGTGAAGTCCAGTCAACCTGTTGGTTGCTCTAGTTTTGTCTTTAACTGCTTGCAGCACACTGCTTCTGGCTGCAAAATAAGCAACTGTAAACTTTTATTAACCCTTCAGAAATGATTAATGATCTTCATAACTATGTCAAAACCCTATATAGACAGGCAAATTCTTTGAATTTTAATACAATTACTAATAAAAATAAAAGGATTTGTTATTTTAAATAGGAACGGATTTTATTCTCAGCTTTGCACGTGATGCATAAACACCTGCTTAAGAAATATTTGGCATTGCATAGCTTTGTATTTATTTTAATATAATTAAAATTACTAAACCCAGAAGATTGTTGACTGGTATTGTATCTAATAGAAACAGACTTTTAAAATTTCACTAAATCTTGTGTATGTATTTCATGGAGGGGGAAAAAAAGTTTTCTAACTTTCTGTCTTTTTACAATTAATTTCTAACTTCTTTTCATTTTTTCGATTCATTATATTCAAGTATTTTTCTTCTAGTAGTTGCTATTCCTTTCTTGTAAGTGAATGTCTTTTCTTTATACTGGCTTCTTAAATCCTTTTGCATTGCCTTTTGCCATTCTTTCTTTAATCTTTTTCCTTCTGTTTAATTTTTAAATCCTTTGCCCTTTATCTTTTTTCGGTCTTTTTAGCTGCTCTCCTCTCCTTTCCTCTCCTGTCCTTTGATTCTCTTTTAAACATTACTGCTTCTTAACATTGTGTTCTTTCATTGATTTTTCTTTCTTTTTGTTTTTTGTCCTTTTAAAATTTTTGTAAAGTTGTTCTTTAGTATGCCATCACACAAGGAAAAATGGATACAAATGCTAGTGGAACTAGAAAGAAATAAACACAGAAAGCACTAATGTTTAAGGAAAAGATGAAACATTTCTCTGTTTACTGAAAAGAAAAACTCTATTTACTTTTTAGTGGGCATTGAAACATTTTTACCTGAGTGTTTTTTCCCTGATACCACATCCTGTGTTTCAAACCAAAAACAATTATCATTTCAGTATTTCATGGTACTATGCTGCTAGATGTTTTTTTTTTAACTTTCTTCATCCTGACAGATGCTTTTCTTGCATAGAAGTCTCCACGAGCTCTGTCTTGTGCTTTACAATGCACCTTTGAATCTGGAATTTTTTGAATGCATTATTTAGTAAACAGCAGATCTCTCTGTAGTCTTTTATGAACTTTTAAAAAATTGTTTACATTAGAGAAAATAATGATTTAATAGTTGAATATAAGCATTCATTTCAATCAAGTTAAAAGACTAACATAGACATACTTCAGAGTAACCAGACAATATGTAATTAAGTTATTTACTCTGTAGTTAGTTTGTAGTTCTTTAATAACTTGTGCATTTTTAAGAAGGAAACTTTTCATTTTATGTACATAACAGTAGTCTTCCCTAGGTCTGTTGCAATTTTTTTTTTAATGTTTAATTTTTAATTTGCTCTGAATTACCTGTAACATGACTGGAGAATGAAGCCTGTATGCAGAAACATTATGAGAATCTGGGGAAATTAAATAATGCAGAATATACTACATTGCAGTTTAAATATATTTTTGCAATATTCTCCTATGCAAGTTTTTGTATAGATTAGTACATGAAGGTGGCAGTGCCAGGATTATATAAATTGCTAAACAAAATTGTTGTGTTGAACAGGAGAAATTTGCCAAAGAGAAGGTTTAACTACTGTCTCTATTTCTCTCCAGTGTCCTAAATTTGTGTGCCTATGAGCCAATCCATAGATCTATGAGTACTTGGGCAATGGAAATTAATTTAAATATTGGTGTAAAAGAAATTTGGATTTCACCAGAAATTTGTAAAAGCCACTGAGAACAAGAAACCAGCTCTTTGTCACAGAAAGGTCCATGTAAGTGCATTTCAGGCTTTTCTCTAATAAATATTGCCAATCAGAAAAAAAAGTATTCCAAAACTAAGATTGTGAGTTTCAAGTAAAAAACCAGTCAAAACATAAATGTTTTTGGAATTATTATACTTTCAGTACTCTTGCAGTGAAAGGGCAGCTGAAAAGCCCATAGTGATGGGATAGTTGGCTGGCTGGGACTGGCATCAGAGTCTATGTGCTTTCCCTAATCACTGAACTACCCATAGGATATCAACATCTGACAGTGGGGTGTGTTTCTGACACTTCTAAAGTCCTGCTGAACAGCCAGAGCTGTTGGTGTGTTGTGGTGCAAGGTCTGTGTACACAGGGCTCTGCTGCCAGCTACCACAGCAGAGAACTGCAGTGTGTGTCTCTCTGGCCCTTGGACACAAGGTTATTATCCAGGCTAAATGACATTTGACTCAAATTCAGTAGTGGGTGCATTGTAAGGTGACTGGTTTTGATATGAAGGTATTTACATCCCTGAGATTTTGTCATCCTAGCTAATTTTTAAACCATTACATGAAATAATGAAGAAAGAAGCAGAGATGATAAAGGTCTGCCTGTGAAAGTTCTTGAAATTTGTTGATTACTTCTGGGTATTTTTCCTGTCTGGGCTGTAACTTCTACAATGATTTTTCCAGTTGTTGAGAACACTACAGAATCTGCAAAGATGTTGTGGCAGACACTGCAGTTGTTGCTTCTTCTTCAATGGAAAATAATGAAAACTTATTTGAGAGGACTAGAGTGTTTCTTGTCGGCTTTTTACCCAGAATTTTTTATCTGGAGAATGGTCAACACATCTAAAATAAATGAGAAAGAGTGAAAATCTTTATATAGTAGGCCACTAAGCAACAAACATGTTTTTGTTTTGCCTTAAACCTGTTATTGCTAATATTTTTAAGAACACAGGAATTGTGGAGACCGTAAGCAAAAGGTTTTTATGAGCAAAATTTCAGTTGGAAATTATTTAAAAAGGAGTCAATACTGCCTGGTATGTACTAGCTAGCAGATTGAGACATTCTCCATTGCCAACATTCAGATGCTTGAAAAAGATTATGTACAGGCAAGGGAGAAGAACCTGCCATTCCACAGCACTGGATGTGTGAGCACACAGAGCTGTCTGCTCTGAGCTCTGTGCAAATGGGGACTGTACCTCTCTTCTCTGGAGCATTGGTTCCACCAGCCCAACAGAGTCAATAGTCAGCACTGCTTGTTTTACTTTTGTAGCCTGATTAACAGAAGCAAATCACCATAAAAACTTCATTGCACAAAAGAGAAAGTCACCAAAATCCACAGCATTCAACTATTTTAATTTCTTTTGAGCTGTTCATCAAAAGTTTTCTTGAAGATGGTTTTCCTGTGAAGTATTCTACCTCATGTGAAGAAAATCTTTCATAGGTGTTAAGAGAATGGGTTTCAATAGGAGATGAGAACAGGGACTGAGTGGTCACATTTAAACCGATGCTGGCCTTTGGTGCCAATGGATAGAGGAAGAAATGGTTCTTCTCAGATCCGGAGTCAGATATGTAGGGACAAGAGCAGGGAGAATGGAGCATTGAGGAAAAGAGTTTGCTCTGCTCTGTTTTAGAAAATGTCCCTGTTTAGACATTTTTCTCTAGTAATGTCTGAGAGCCTGTAGTCCACATATGAAACTGGACACTACATTTCATATTGTAAGATGTTGAGGAAAAGTGGCCTTTTATATAAATTTTATATAAACATACCAGGCATTTATGATGGAAAATCTTAGGGTTTGGGGATTTTTTGTATTTTTCCATAGAGGCATGGAACTTGCACTTCATTTCACAGGCTCCATATAAATAATACTGCATAAAGTGCCAGTTGGTTTGCTGCTGCAAATCTTTTAGTGAGTTTTCATGTGCTGACAATATTCAAGTCATTTATTAGTACTGATTATTGGTGAGAAAATGTTTCCTGTGTCTAACCAGCTGAACAGGTACATCTTTTCCTGAAGTGAGTTGTTTCTCAGTTGAGCAGTAGTCTATTTGGATTTAATGAGTTTATTCTTGTTTCCAGACCTGGAGGTTGATGCGGAATCTTTTCACAGATTTCAAGTACAACAGGGTTTTTTTCCTCCAAGCAGCACTGTAGCACTAACTCTTAGAGAATTTAATTTCCCATTCTGAAAGTATTTTTAATTGAAAGAAAACCAAGGGATGATCTAAAAATTGTGGGTTTATTGGTGATTTGAGTTCTTTCAATGGAGTCTTATGTATGTAAATGCAGGTGTACATGTTTGTGAGCATGTAGCATGCAACTTTAATACCTACAATATTTCTCACTGTGCTCTAAGGTATTCTGAGAACAGCAAAGAATTAAGAATGATATTGGGTTAGACAAATGAAAAAAAATTCAGAGTATTTTAGGACATGCTTTTCTTCGGGACAAAGGCCAGACTTCGCATGGATCCCTTGTGATTTTATTCTATTCTACAGAAAAAACTTTACTCAGAATTCTGCATGAAAACTAGTTTTTCAAATGTGTTTCTTTGATCAGATGCTACAATATAAATGAGTTCAACTGATCACATATTACTTTTAAATACAGAAATTGAGTTGTATTTTGGCTAGGCATTGACAGCATAAATTCAGGACTCACAGACCACCATGACAGAACTAAGTGACAGGGTGAATATTTTACTTTGGTAGTATGCTCTAGTGTTAATTTATTAATATCCTTTTACTGCATTTGATTTTTTTCTCACACTCTTCAATATGGTAAACATATGTAATTCACTTCTCCACATGACTAGCATTTTTATCTTGTAGCATAAAATCCTGTCATTGCTTTTTCAAAACCACTTAGAAAATATTAAGTAATCATGAGGGTTTTTGCTAATTGCATGGGCTTTAATTTGTCACTTTAAGTGTTCTAATTATTTCTTCCTGAGCTTATCAGCAAACTCTTAAATAGGACCTCACTGCAAATTAGGCCCTTGGGCCAGGTTATTTATTTTGACCCGAACTTCAATTGAATATTATGATTAAAAATAAGTGAAGAATAAATACACTTTAATAATGGTCTTTAAAGCTGGGAAAATTAAAATCTAAGCAAAATGTAAGAGGAACTATCACATACTGTTATAATAATGGAAGTTCTGCCACATCTTCTTGAAGCTATGAATGCTAGAGCTATACAGTAATTTGAATATTGAAAATAGTCCTTCCCAAGCACTTTTTGAGAAGTTTGTGCTAAGTATGGCATATGAAACTATGTGAAACTGACTGACCTTACTTCAAACTTATACTGAAAGACTGAGAAGAGTTTGTCTAAAGTTCAGTTTGTTCAGTAAAAGTATTGTAGAGGCAGAAGAGAATTGAAAGCAGTTATATTTCTGTTAATAGTGTGGCTTGGCAGGTCTTTCTCTCTTGAGCATACCTGGATGAACTTGTATTACCCAGCATCCCACTTGTTAATCATACCAAAAACAATCTCTATAAAATATATTAGTCTGCATCAGAGATTGCTCTGATGGGAAGAGCTTCCAATTTTTAATGCTTTCAACATGCTGTAAATATGACACAAAACAGGTGTTATAATCAATAGAAAATGGATTTAGTCATCGTCAGTGGCTTCACTCAACATTCCAACAAGACGGACATAAGACAGCATCCCGTTAGTGCCACCTCACTGCAGCCTTGAATTGATGGAGTAACACTAGGATGTGTACATGAAAGAAAGCTATGCTTAGCATTAGTCAAGACTGATCCACTGAATAAATACAGAGGAGGGAATAATTATCTGGATAGCAGCTCCTTAGAAGAAGAAGGTTTTAGGATTGTAGGTGTTCCCAACCAAAGATGAGAAACTAATGTGATACAATTCTAAAAAGTGCAAACATTGGAAAATTAAGTATGGTATAGAAGATGTATGAAAATTTCTTTCAACACTGCTCAGGTTTAATGTATTCAGTTCTGGGCACTTCAGAAAAGATGGGGATGAACTAAAGAGTCTGTATAAAAGCAATGGCAATTACAGAAAGTTTAGAAAAATTGATAGCTTAAAGAAGAGGAGAATGAGAGAGGCAAGATAAATCTTTAAATGCATTAAAAAGCTGCTGTGATGTTGTTCACCTTACTCCAGGTGGCTAAAAGCAGAAATGGTGGATCTAAATTACAGTGAAATAGGTTAAGGTTAGACATTTGGTGGACTTTGGAGTGGGAGGATAGCAAAACATTGGAATAGATGCTCCGGTGAGAGTGTGAGCCCTTCATAGCAGTGAGCCTTTAAGAACTGCCTGGCACACACTGCTGATTCCATTCTGGAATAGCACAAGTGAACTATGGGATTTTCTGCAGGCCCTTTTGGCCCTGTGGTGCTCTGCTGGTAATCATGAAGTGTTCTTACCCTCCTTGGGGGAGGACCACTGGTCAGCCTCTTCTGTGCATGGTATGTCTTAAACCTTTTAATGCTGTCAGCCTGGCTCCTCAATTAGAAGTTCCTCCATAAGAAGCAACAAAAATGATACAAAGCTCAGTGACAGACTTCAAGAACCTACTGTGAATCCGTATGTACTGAGCTCTTTAATAAACCAAGTGCTATCTAGAGTAATAACTGCAGGGATAATTTCCATATTTTAGTGTATGATGAATCAATCACATTGTGCAAGAACTTGATTCATGAGACAAGACTAAAACTAATTCCCCTGAACTGGTCTGGGAAGGTGTTTAACATTGAGGAGCCTCATTGTATGCTGTGACTAGCAGAAAATCCAGCTTTTCCTACTACTAGGTCCCAAAGGCAAATGAGATAAAAAGAACCTTTGGGAGACATTGGTGGCTTAAGGAATCACCACCAGCAATATTACCTGTACTATTCTCTGGTTATGGCAGTGAATCTAGAGTCAGTAATTCAGTTGAGTACCAAGTGGGCCAACTCCAAACTCCAATATGCAGATTCTGCTTTATGCAAATTTCATCATAAAACAAAAGAAAAACTGAAGGAGCAGAAAAAACCCTTCGATTCTTACCTATTGATACTGGTGCTTAGTGCAGCATTTGAGCCTAGGGAAGAATCACCACCATCAGCTGCTGCCTCCTTCCTGGTCATGGCTCAGCTGCTTGAGCACAATGTAGTTCTAGTCTCTGATGAGTTATGTTTGTACTTCTGTTTAATTTAATTGTATTTTAATACCTTCATGGTCACTTTGAGATAATATTTTTCTCTTACCTATGACTTCTTCCATGCCTTTTTCAGTGTATCTGCTTTGTCTCTTTTATAATTCATCCGAGGATTTTCCAAGACTGAGTCCTTGGACTTTTTTCTTTTCAGTTTTATGCTGTTCCCATGTGAGTTAGCCACTTGCACTGCCTTTACTGTCATGGTTATACTGATGACTTGTAAATCTGTCTTTCCACCAGTGTTATTGCTCCTTCCAACTAGTCTTCTGTCACAGGCTGGATCTCTAACATGATGTCTTTTAATTATCTTATCATTCCAAAACAGAACTCTATCCACTTCTCTCCTTTTCTATCACAAATGACAAGAACATTATCCTTCTTGTCACTCATATTCAGTGACTCAGGGTTATTTTTTACTCTTACTTTCCTCATGCTTCATGCATCCTGACCAGGACCAGATCCTACGTATTTTTATTTTTGATATTGTTCAGATCCATTTTTTGTCTTTGATTCTTTTGTTAAATTTCTTATTCATACCTTCTTGCTTCTGTCCTAACTTTCACAATTTTGTTCTTCCTTTTTTTTTGTCTGTTTGCAAATGAAATGTCATCTTCCTTAAAGCAAATTGTAGTCACAGAATTCCTTCTTTTAATCTGCTTCTCTTTTCATATCCCTTTCTGTTTTATATTCTCAAGGCCTCTTGCCTCAGATTTAAGATATTCAGTTAAGCTTTACATGTGTGTTTTCTAAATGTGCTGAGCAGTCCAGCAATAGATTGAGAGGGGGTGGAAAATACCAGTGGAACTAAATGAAATATAAGTGCTACATAGATTTTTTTTTGAGAAAGTTTGTTTGTTAGGTCCAAAATCTTAGGAAATATATCTCTGAATTTTGTCTTGTGTGTGCTTTTTTTGTATAATTAAGTATTATGTCTTTTCATTCCCCTTGCACTTGTAGGTGCCTCCTTCTACTTCCAGACTTGTCTACATATTTGAAGACAGTTTCTGTCACAGCTATATTTTGTTTTCTACAGCTATGTACCCATAAGGAAACCTCATGAGCTCATCAAAAAAACTTGTGCTTCTTTTGCTTATGCATCCTTTTTATAAGCCCATTTCTGCCTTCTTGCATACATCAATCCAGAGTTTCCACATACAGAATTTGCTTCTGTTCTTTATGTTTTCTGTAGCAATTCTGTAGTGGTTTGTCATTAGATAATACATTTATTTAGGCACAAACTATCCTTTAAAGCATCTGAAAAGCATCCTCCAATAGTAAGAGTGAAGTCCACAGAACTGAAATAAATACATTTTGCAAGCTAGTAGTTGCCTTTTCTGCATTCTGAGTCTTCGTTCTTCCATTCTAGCTTCCATTAAGGCATGAATTTTTCTGATGAAAGGTAAAATATACAGCCTGCCTGTGAGGCCACTATTAATTCCACACTATCTCTCTTTTATAGTGCAGCTGGCACCCTACCCTCAGGAGAGCAAGCTCATCACTTCTACCACATGCTTGTTCTCTACCAGTTCAGGCAGCAGGAATCCTAAGTTAGCTATCAAATATTGGTCTTGCCCGTGGCAGCACAGAGCATTCGACAATGCCTCTGGGCCAGCTGAAAATAATTTCTAGCACAGTTGGAGTGAAGCTACAGAGGTGTAACAAAGACAAGTCCTGAGGATGGTGATATTCAGTATTCTCTCCAGCAATAAACAAAGATTTGCAAAATCAGTAAAATAAAATAAAAATGGTATGGATTTACTGCAGCTTTTAAAAATACGGCATCCTGTCCTGAGTGAGGGAATTAACAAAACTACCTGTGGTCATAGATGAAATTATATTTCTGGCTTTTCAGACATGTTATAGGCTTCCAACACCGAATTCTCAACTTCACTTGTTTTTATTTTTGTAATATTTCATACATTTGTACATATTCGTATCATAGGACTTTTATATTCTTGATTTGCTTACCGCAAAGAATTTCCAGTCAGGTGTTAAGTTAAAAGACAAAATAATTAGCCATTACCAGGTAGTTTGAGGCATCTCTTTTAAGGCTGAAGCTTCCTAGTAATTATAGATTATTCTGTTATTTGTATGATGATACTCTGCGTTTGCTTTAACTACCTGGGAGATGCTGCAGAAAAGGCATACTCAGGAGATTTCTTTGTCCTTAAAACACATAATGCTGTCCAAGAGCATGTGTCTACCTATGCTTATATCTGCCTTTATGCACTTTCCTATCCTTAGGTTAGATAGAAGTACTGAAATGGTTCCTTTACCTTCTCAGAATAATTCTGAATATTTTCAAAACATGGGCTTTTTAACTTTGTAGAGTTTTGTTCAATTTGAGTGTGTGTCATAGGCAATTCTCCAAATTTTTTTAACTGACTATAACTTGCTGTCTGCTTTTGAAGAATTTTGAAGACTGGGAAAGCTGACTTCTCTTTAGTGTTACTCTACTGCCATGCAACACTTTCAACTTCCCTGTCATCCTATTACCATAATAATTGGCACTGTTTTCTGTGTGTTGTCTAGAGAATTATTTCACAAAAAGGGAGAATCTGTCTCTCATTAGGTCCCCAGCTGATGGGTAACTGTATTGTGCTGATTGTATTGAATCCAGCAGTGATAGACAATGGCTCTACATTTTTTTATAAGATTATAATATAGGATTTTGTGGTACAGAAGACTTTTGGGACTGTGAACATCTCTCTCCTTTCTTAAAACTTCTGTCTTCTCCCCGCCTGAGTTGATGTTACTGAGGTCTAGAATTTGTCCAGACAATGATTTCTATCCCTCACTTTGTTGGATTGTGTTTCTCAGCACAAAATGCTGTACTGTGCACCCAGTGAAGACCTAGCCTTTGCAGTTCATTACTGTCCCATGCTGCTCTGTCATTTTTCTGGGGAGAGAGGGACATCTCTGCAGGTTTTGTGGGTGTTAGGACCCTAGTTTTTTCTCTTTTGAACTGTCTGAAGCCAGAGAGGTAATACAGGCATGAGCTGAAGTGGAAAGGAGAGGACAAAGGGTGGAGGCAGAGAGGCAAGAGGACCCAGTAGCATGGTGCTGGCTTAGGCAAGACCACTGAAGGCAATGCAGAGCAGTGCTTGGAACAGTTACAGGGCAGTATCAGGCTGGTTTTGCCTCTCAGTGTTGTGCAGTGTGTAAGCATGTAATCTAAATGAACACATTTGGATATGTTTAGGGTCAAGATACTTCCATGTAACTAGTATATTGCCTGTTGCTAACATCTGTCTGGTACAAATGGAAATACAATCTGCTTATTGCATGGAGGTTGTCACGTGTTCGTGAACTGAGAAGAGCTTTTGGACATTTGCTGATTCTAAATTTGACAGTGGTCAGAGGTTAAATGTTGAGAATTCTATCATGTGTTCGCCCATCTGGTTCTCAGTTATTTTTGTGACAAGGCAGTATGTGGTAATTACATATTATTATTGTTTGATAATAGTTTTAAAGTATTTTGTCCAAATGGCTATTAAATGTATTTTTCTGTATCTGGAAAGTGTGCTTCCCTCATATGAAGAAGTATCTTTCTCTAAAAATTACAGATTAGGTACATTTTACAAAGTAACCCCCTCTTGACTATACCCACATTTTGTTTCGGTGGCATGCAGTATGCCTTTTGAAGCTCAGGAAATGTTCTTCCTCATCCATGTAGCTTAAAACCTACCAGCTGGGTGCTCTTGTATTTCAGTACTGGCAGTTCTTCCTTTTTTTGCCTTTTGTCATTTGATGGCTGTGCTGCTGCAGTCTTGCAACATTCTTCAAAGGAATAAACTTCCTATGAAGAATTAAGAAGCTGAGTGTCCCAGGCCTCCATTTTATATATATATACACACATATATGGGAAGGAACTTTTGTTAAGTTACTTCAGTTTTGAACACTAAGTATATGCAATTCCATTACCTTGTACTCTCAATCATATAAATAAAGGTGTTCTAGATGTTTGTATTATCTGAAAGTTTTTTATAATTTCTGGAATTTTTCAGTCTTGGTTTTAGAAATTATCACTTTTGTCTAGCTTATTCTTTTTTTAAATATTATTTTTTATGAATTTATATTTTTAATTAATTTTTACCTGCAGACTAGCAAAGTCATTCCTGCAGTCCTTTACTTGTTGGTCTTTTATTCTGGCTTTGTCCAGAAACATTAAATGTGACTTTAGTCATTATAGTTGTATTAAGCATCCTGATTAAAAAAAGAAATTCTAGCCAAGAGTCTGTGAATAGTAAATAGATTTGGATGTTTATAGGAAAAGAGAAATTTGAAGTTCCCTTCTCAAAACATATTGAATACAATAAAAATATCAACTGGCATCTTTGGAAGATTTTGTTGTTATAGGCATGCTCAGCAATGAGAAAATCTTTTGAGCTGTTTTTGTAACAAAGAAGAATATATGGGGAGCTAAGTAAAACAGCTGTGATACAGACTCACAGTGAGATTGAAGGATTAATAACTGTAGACTGAAGTTCAGTCCCTTCTGAAATTGTGTGTGTGAGAGACAATTGTTTGTGTGCTCGAAACTGGAAGGTTTTATTTATTTATTTCACTTTCTTTTCTTTTCTGCTTTTCATACAGTAAATAAAAAAAGACCCTTTGGACTTGAAGCAAAGACCCCAAGCAGCATTCTGATTTGCCTCACTCAAAGTCCCTACTGTATTTGTTTTCCTGAAGCTTTTTTCTTTCCTTTCTTTTTTTTAATAAACACTTATAAAACTATATTGCTTGAAGTTGCTATCCTGCCAAAATACCTGTGAAATGCTTACCTGCCTTGAGTACCTGTGTTCCCTTGTTCCTCTGTTCATTTCTTCCCTGGCTTTTTATTGTAGTGTTATTCTTGCCCTTCCTACCATCTTTTCTGTATTTCTAGAAATACATTGTCTTGAAGGATTTGATCAGCTTTGTTTATTATGCAGTTGTGTGGAGACTCAGTATGAGACAATGACTCATGTGCCAAGTTCCATGTGGAATACTGAGACTCCTGCTCAGAACAATAAGATGCCATCAGGAAGTCACACTCTGAAAGAGTCATGAAATAGCTCATCTAGGACTCCTATCAGTCATGATACTGTGTGAATTGGCTACTGATAGCTAACAAAGGTAGATTGAACCTTAAAAAGGAGATCAGATTAAAGGCAGTGCTAAGTGGAGTGTGAGACAGTCTCTGTCTGCCATATAGGTGTAGTTAAAGGTGAATATATGGAGAGATGAGTTAGCATCTTCTTGGCTGGAAGGTTTGCAGAGACATAGCTTTAAAATGTAGGTTAACAGGGGAAGTGTTACAGGGCCATGCAAGATTTAATCCTGAAAAAGGCATCAGGCAGGGAGAAAATGTTCTGCATAGGAAAACTTTAGATGGCTCTTCCACAAATATTGCCTGATTAGCTACAAGCAGCTAGGACCAAACACCACACCAGTGGTTTGAGGTGGGTGTATAATTAGACATGGATGCATACCCACAATGTAGATGGTTTTATCAGATTTTTTTTTTGCACTGCATTTTTTCTGGAAATCAGAGAATTATAGAATGGTTTGTAACTCTATCATCTGTAATATTAGGGAGTAATTGCCACTATCTGTTTTATTCTGTTTTTCAAATCTTAAAATATGACCTCCTAGTGATACCTCAGAATAAGTATCACAAAAAAAACCCAAAACTGTTTAGTCCTTATTTTTAATTATTTTCTTTTAAAAAATGCTTTTAGTTGTTCATTTTTTCTCTATATATTGATACACTTGAAAATACTTTTACTCCATTAATCTTTTTCTTTAACTGTTTTCCCCATCAAAAAAGCCATACTGACTTGTCCATCTTCACTTTTCTTTTTTCTGTTTGAAGAGAAACTGTCATTTGGATGAGAAATGATCTTTGCTATCAGTCTGTTTTCAGTTGTCTTTCTGTCTTCAGTAAATTCAACTACATTTTTGTTAATTTTTTTAATTCCTGCAGTATCTTTTTTTGCCATATTTCCAAAAATCTCTGATTTGGTTGATCTTCAAGATCCCTCTAAATAATGATACATAATTTTGCCATAGAGCTCGTATTCCTTTACTCCTAAGAAGAGAAGCTCTGTTGACAATAGGCCCTGCTATAATGTATTTTGTGGGCTATCTCTTTGAATGTCTTGTTTTACTGTAAAGCTTCAAAAGTAAATTTAAATACTTGAAATGCCATTTGAAGTTTTTACAGGTTATCACAATATCTTTTCTATAGTAGGTGTATATGTTCTCTATATAATAATTTAAAATCAAATATCTTGGATTTAAAGAAAATCCCAATCTAAGATACTTAAGCACACCTGTATGTTGTGTATTTAAAGCTGGTTTAAAAACCTCCATACTCTTAGAAGAGTCTCAAACAAATTGCCATTCTGACATAAAGTTACATGTTAGTGCTTGCAGTGTGCCACGATGAAGTTACACTGACAACGTGGTCAGAAGCGAGTAATGGGTAATGAGGAAAGCAGACATTTTTGGAGAGTTGTGTAAAGCTGTAAATAGTTTGTTTTGTTCTTTACCAGATATTATTTGAAAAGCTGACTTCTGCATTTTTAATGTGTTTGGTTAGAGTGTAGTGGTATGTCATGTCCTGATTAATTGAACTGACTTAGTTGGCATGTGTTGCAGGTATGTAAAGATTAAGACTGGAGATATAACCCAAAATTTTACAGAAGGCATTTTCAGTCAGATATTGTTTTAAGCTTAGCTTATGAAGCATTACTGCTTACCCAAACACATTTTGTTTTGTACCAGATACGAGTATTTAATGCAAATGAGAAACACATTTTAAGTGGTTTGATGCTTAATACCAGAACATCTGTTTAATTAGCTGAGTTATCAGATGTTTGTGGAAGAGCTCTATTTTTAATATTTCTGCTTTTATGGGGGTATTTGACAAGGAGTACATATACTACTGGAGATGCTGGAATATTGCAACAGTGTTTTGAGGCAGGACTACTAAATAAAATCAGGAATCAGACTAGGAAGCTGGGTGTTCGTAACCACTGGGCATCTTGTGCAGAAACACAGGCAGTGTAAATTCTAATTTTTCATCCTTTCTTCTGCCCTGCCTTTGCCACTTGTTGGAAAGTCTTCTAAAAGTGGCATTGATAGAGTCTTCACTAGAATAAAATTTGCTGTGCTTTACCATGTGCAGTTCTGGGGTGCACCTATGAGCAGCATTGCTGATGATGTGTTGTGATGGCCTAGCAGAGAATAAAACAGTAGTTCATACTATCAGAGATAATAAGCAGTAAACCACTGTGCTGGAAGCAGTAAACACATTACTTGTTACGTGAAGATCATTTTCTGTGTTTTTTNTTTTTTTTGTTTTTTTTTTTTAAGAAAGATGCCACAGGACAGAAACATAAAGATCAAAAGTCTCATATTAGCAGAGATGTGAAGGAAGTATTTTATTGCCTTCACAACTTTTTAAAAGAAAACACAACTTCAGTAGTTTTCATTACCAAGTGTCTATTTACAAGGAAAAATAGTGTATTTCATAGCCTTATTCTGAATGTCTAAACCATCAGTCTGGTATACTTAAAAACTGTTAACAGTCCCTGGAGAGAAAGATGGGATCCTTCAGACAACTGTAGGGTTCTGTGGTCAATCTCTTCAATCCCTATAGAAACATCTTTTTCTTTCCCTTCTCTGACTGTTTAGAGGTTTTGGTTGCTTAATGTCATTTGAAGATATAAATTGGTCTGAAATGGTTCTCAATACATGGCAGGGGCCTGAAGATGAGAGTGACAGGGATTCAGCACAAGATTTCTAGAGCTTCTAGTGCCACTTCTAGTCAGATATCATTTTAAACTGGACTGATGATCCTAGTTCATGCTGATCAATACTTGTGAATATACCTGGTCCTTTGAATATCTTGAAAAGATTTGGAAAACAGCTTTCATATGGTGATTTCAGCATTATTGTAGTTATGCTGGGACTATTGCTTGAGAATTAACACTTGGCATTTTTTGCAAACTTGGCCAACGAAATGTTTGTTTCATTTACGGTTTTTGAGGCAGGAATTTTCCATAAAATGTATAGAAATTCTCGCTGGCTGTACTTGGGAAACAGCAGGAAACAATGTGCAGAACTAAACATCTCTCCCTTGTGCCCCAGGACATAGAGACCTTATTGTAGTATTTTTATCAGATACTGGGTGTTACTTAAATATAAATATTTAAGAAGTGTCAGCCTATAATTTTTATTTAAATTTTGTATTGATTCCAAGAAAAGATGGCACATATGTCCATGAATATTCTTCTGAGTGGCACCTTGGCAGTGCTGAACAGTGAGACTAATTGTTACAGGAAAAGGAGGCTTTCTATACTGAGAGCCTAAACAATTTTCTAGGTTTTAGTAGCAGGTTAGCCTCTTTTTTTTTTTCCATAGTAATTAATGTTCTTAGTGTGTAAATGGGCACCAAATCTAATACCCTGCTGAGACTGAACCCTTGTGTCTTATGTATTTAGACCTTTGATAGTACTTGTGCTGCTTATTACATTTACAAAGTAAGGACCAAAGCAAGTATAATGTAATTACCAGTATTTGAGTAGCACTAGCAAATAATGGTGTGATTTTGGCATCTGACTTTTCAGTATAATTTACATAAGTTTTGAATTGCTATCAAAATTTTGACATATTGGTAAATACCGTTAGTGTTTATGAACTGTGGATATATAACTATGGTAAATTGAACACTTTAGTTCAACTGTCTTTATTGAAATATGTAAAATGTTAAATAACATTAAATGAGCACCAGAATTCTTAAAAAAAGCTTTAAAATGATAACAGAACTTCTTTTTCCATATCATTTCAATAAGGGATCTTGGTGTAAGATCCAGCATAATTCTCCAAGCAGAACTACTTTCCAGGCCTTGCTTCCAACACCTTTTTGTATTTTTTTCTTCACTACAGTGCTCCAATATGGTTTATTGCCCTCTTCCTAACTGCTCTTTATATTGTGCAGACTGTATCTTAGTATTTATACAAATTCTCTTCTATTTTCATATCCTGCATTCTCATACTGTACAATGAGATAATTGAACTCATGTTGCACCACGTTTTATGTGCAGCTTTTTCTAAATGCTTTGTGTGCCTCTTCTGTTGAGATAAGTCTCAATTTTCTTCCTCCCTAATGACTACATTGAGGATTTGCTAAGAGTGCAGTGACAATGCACGTGAAAGAGCTCTCAGTATCTGACTGATGACACTTCAGCAGCTAATTGCTCACATAATTTTACTTCATGAAACGGTTCATACACCTGTTTTGCTTAGTACATAACTTTAGAAATCTACATGATGAGTGAAGCCTTGCTGAAATGTATGAGATATATTCCAAACCCCAGAAACATAATTGGAATTTCTAAGGATCTGCTCTGAATTATTCCTTTTTTTCCCACTGAAAACTCTACCAATAGTAGGTATTACTGACAGAATGTGTTTGTGAAATTTCTTAAGTTTTTACATTATTTTGTTTCATTTGTCATTCTGAAAGGTAGTTTTTGCTTTCAGTGAAAATGACAGATGAAATTGCTTCCTAAAAAAATCACCTGATTATTGTGAAATCCTGCAGAATTAAGAAATACATTGAGTTCAGTTTTTGAAAGGTACCTAAGAGCCACTGGGGTAAGTTACTTCATGAGAGAAGAAATGAAAGGACAAGGCAAAAAATAGTCACTCTAGTGACTTTCACAGCATGTGCAGAGTGATAGTCCTAGAAATAAAACGTATCAGAAAAAAAAAGAAGATAAAAAGGGAACTTTAAAGCTGGTGTAATTAAAGTTGCTGCTTGAAGCTGTAGTGATTTGGAAAAGCTGAGTTTTGATGCCTATAGTAATGATGCATCAAAATGCCTAAACAAACATGCAGTGAAACAAAATGATTTTTGAGCAAAGCAACTCTAAAGAATCTACCTATTTCTGTATCAATGTATCATGTAACCTCCAGAAATTGGTCTGGCTTCTCCCTGAGTATTCTGTTATTTCCTTCCATGTCAGTCCTCTCCTTCCTCCACCACAGTAGCTTGCAGACATTGAAATTTCTCATTTTGCTCCCTAGGTACAGGCAGAACAGTAGGTGCCCTGGAAGAGGTGATGTGGACAGATAGAGGCAATGTCAATGGCAGTAACTTGAAACCTGTAATTCTTTCCAAACCATTGCAAATTTGAACTCTTTCAAAAATTGAAAAGAGTTTGTTCTGGCACAAAAATTGTGAAGGAAGAAAAGTGAAGTTTAGGAAGTGTCCAACCAATATGCTTTTCTGTAGTGCCATTTTGAGTGCCAAGTTCTTAAGGAGTTCTGTTGCCAGATGAGGAGGTTGTTTTGTAATGGACTGAAGGAAATGTGTTCATATTACTGTATGTATTAAAACTTGAGTGAGACTTAGACTGTAGCAGAGATTTAACTGAGCTAAAATAGACAAGGTGTGTTGTGTCTCTCTCCTCCCCTGTCACTTCTCCCTCTCTTAGCTTTCTCCCCCATGCTCCTTCCTTCCCTGTCTTATTTTTTTTTGCCAGCACAGAAAGACTATATTGGGGTAAGAATATCAGAAGTCCTTTTGACATTTCTAGATACTCTAATCTCATAGAGTTTTTTGCAGTCCCAAGTAAAGTTACCGAATTCCATCCAGTTCTTGAGTATCTCAATACTCTCTGTAGTGGAAAACAAAAGCTGTTGTCTTGCCAGTGAATTCACTACAAGAATTAGTGGGTCTTTTCCTCGCTGATGTGCTGCAATTTTATTTTCTGATAAGAAAATAGGTAATGCTTTCCTTTTTGTCCAGTATTTCCTTTATGAGACACGTGACTATATATAGCACTTTTTTTTCACAGATGTAATTCCTTATTTTCTGTTGTCCTCTTCATTGAAGACTCAGAGTAAATAAGACTTTCAATAGGTTCAGTAGAACATGCAGTATACTTTAATAATGCATATTTTTTCCTTTTCGATATGGAACGGAGCACAAATAATGACAAATAAAGGACATTTGGATATGAAACTTGTTATGAAACAATGTTGTATTTATCTGTCCTCATTCTAATTGTATTATATTATCTGTCCTTTCTGTATACATGGTAATATTCAGAATAAATTTGTGTGATTTTGTGTATTAGCCTCAGAACTTAGTATGGAAGGGTTCTCTTGAGCCATTAAGGTCAATTTTTACTACAATAATTCTAATGCCATATTTTTATTTGCAATTCCTTAAAAAAAAAAATTTAAAATCATAGCTGGATTTAATTTACATAACCCTATTTTTATTGCCAGAAGTTCTGTGGCAGTTCACATGAGCCTGTGAGGAAGAAGTACATCCTGAACCTTGACACTGATTTCTCTGAAGTCAACAACAGTCATAATTGGAAGTGCACTGTCATTTTTAGATTGATAAATGTTATTCTCCTTCAAAGTATGTTAAATTGTTTACTAGATTCCTTTCAAATTTGGATTTGGGAAGTTCTGATGTGATTGCCAGTTTTTTATGTAAAGGTTTTCCAGTAGCTTGTCCTCTGGCTTTCATATAAGGCATACATATTATTTGTGCATATGGCTTAATGTTACTCCTTAATGTCTTTGGGATTGCATGGGTAAAACTTGGAAGGATTTATCCAAAAATTATGTTCAACTTAACCTGATCATGTTAAAAGTAAGTATACCTGCTTTTTGAGAAGTCTCATTTTTATAGAGTTAAAACTGAATATAACACACTATTTATTAAATGTTCTTACTGATCCCATTATTCTTTCTGTGCATTTTACAAATAGGATGTGATGTTTTGAGTATGCTTCAGGCTTCAGCAGTTTGTATAATGTTCTATTTTCTGCAGCAAAAGCATGTCAAGGTGATCTCTGTGGGTGGTTAATATTTTCTGGAGTTTATTCTTCAACCATGAAAATATGCAAAACTGAAGAGCTTGGTGGTATGTCATATATTCAGGTATTATANNATGAATGCAGCATTTGTCACTCCTGACTTGTGTTTGGCGTTATACTGGTGAGCAATTCCTGCAGTAGCTTAAATTGTAGGGTAACAGTGTTTTATCAATGGAATATTTTAAAACATAATGCTCAAAATCATAGGAAATCTTAGAATATGGGGGAAAATGTAAAAATTACAGAATGTTTGCATTTTAGCAGAAATACTCTTAATTTGTTTGACAGGCTTTAGTTGTTCTTTTCTGTATTTTCAAATATAAGTACTTTTAAAAACAATTATAGAAAGCAACAATAACAACTCTATAAAAGAAATGCATAAATATTGTAACAGTATTTCAATAGGAAAGGATTATTATAAGTCTGATTGTTAAAGAACTGAAACAGGCAAAAGTTGAATGTACGTACTGCTCACTATGCTTTTAACAAGAAAAAATGTAACAAGAAAAAAGTAACAAGAAAAAATGAAAGGAAAATGTCAAGTATATCCATATAAATAAAATGCATTTGATTTATAAAAAAGGGATATTTAAAAAATTACTGAGGATTTCAATTAAATGCGTAGTTATTTTTCTTTCAAGATTAAAACATATAAGAAAATTAACTCTTACCAAGAAATAATGATGTGCATTCTGATTGCTGACTGATACCATGTTTTATCATTGCTTCTGTCTTTCTTCTGGCTTTGTTTCCTTTAGCCTCTGTCTCTGGGAAATTGTGTTTCTGCTGTTTGTGTATAAGAAGAGTGGGTCTTTAGTTTTAAATGGGAACTCTCTCAGATATGCCCTACTAAGGTTATCTTCTCTGATACAATGTAATGATCTAAAATGTATCTGCACCAGAGATCTTTTCATATTTCCCTTTCCATTCCTGCCAGTTTGATTTACCTCATTAAAAGGCTTCAAAAACACACTTGGAGTGCCTTCAAACCCAGGGTCTTGGTTGTTGATGAGAAATTTGTTCTTTTGGAGCTTGGGCAATGTGTAGAATCTGTGATTCCCTTTAGCGCACACCTCAGGGCCTTGTAAGGAATACCAGACTAATGTTCTCCAGCAAGAAGCAAGATCTATACCTTGCCAAAAGAGTTAATTTGGCTCTAAAATATCTGCAAATACATCAAAACCAGAGTATATATCTCAGTTCAGCTTTCTGGTGCTTATCTCTGAGAACGTGGCCTCTTCAAGGACACATTTCTCAGAATCAGGAAGAAGAACCTGCGGACTATGTCCAGGGTGTTAGCAGTGGCTTTTTTGGGAGGGATCATTCCCTGCACAACCCTTTCACTTCTGAAGGCTGCAGAACAGCTACATCTTGTATCTTAAAAGAGGTTTCTATTAATTGTTCCTTTCCCGCTCCTTCTTCATACCATAGGTAGAATGGGAAATTTGCTGTAATCCTACCTACCCAGCAGTGCTATTAATACAACTGTAGTAAGAGTTGAGTGAGATGTCTGTAGTCTAATCCCATAACAGCAATAGTATTTCTGGTTCCTTACACATATTTACCTTTCTTAGAATCATAACTCTTAGTGCTACTCTTTGGTCTGCAGTGGGGAAAAGTTGTTGTAATAACATAGTGAATGCTCCAGAAGTCCACAAAACAAATATGCTCGTGTAAAACAGCAAAAGTTGTTGGTGTTACAGAAAATGTTGCAGTCAGGCTGTGTTCTTAAGGTGAAGCCAGGTGATCTGTGCCTGGTGGGAGGCAGCAGCCACTTGGCTCACCATGTTTCAAATAGTTAGTTGGTCTTTCTCTGTTCTCTGTAACTGAAGTTCATAAATATATTAAAAAAAGAAAATAAGCCAAGTTTTGCTTTCATTAGGAATTTGATCATACCATCACATTTGACTTACTTCATGTATCTGGTGTGCTGGTGTTGTCATATTTTAACCATGATGACAATTTTTATAGTTAGCTGTTTCAGAAGATGGGACATACTGACAGGAGCCCCATCCTGCCCTCTCTGATAGCAGTGGATCTCTACTGCTCCTCCAGTCCCATCCATGTGTCCTGGAGGCAAAGGTTTCAATGAAGACTCATTCTGAGTTCCTGGTATGGTTGTGTACTGCCCAGAAGGCACTTGTAGATTTACTGTATAATACTCTGGAAAACACGTATTCAAAAATTGTGATTACACCAGATTAGTTGCTTCTCTTTGTGTTACAGCAACTGTATTATTTCTTCTAACTTACAATAAGTTGGTTTGCTACATCATCTCCATATATCTTTCAGTTGCCTCCTGTTCAGAGAGACTACACATAGTTTCATAATACATCTGATGATGATGGGTATTTCAATGAACAGCAAAATATTTCTGTCATGAACAGCATGATGGCAGCTGCAGATTTTTATCAGTATATTATTTGATTGCTTTTCTAATTGCAGAATTGTAATGGCAGTTAGAAATGGAGAAACATTATGAGTCATAACAGCAAAACTTATCTCAGAAATTCCCGTGTGTAAACATTTCTGACTTGTGCTAGTGTTTGTAAAATTTGGGTGCATAAACATACTTTAGAATTCAGTAAGTGTGACATACTCTAAAGTTAACAATCTGTAAGTGGCAATGAGTAGTCCAAGTTTTTTATGTTATTTGCAGCTGGTGGGTATTTCCATTCCATCTAAGCAGTGATGATAAAGTAGGGTGGAGAAATATGAAAACAGTAGAAAATACATATTCCACTTGGATGAGTTTTTTTTTAAGGAAAGATGTTTAAAAATTGTTTATACCTGACATCTATGGAAATTTTGGAATTGGTAACTTAGCTGTTAAATGAAACAGCAGTACTGTATTTTGATTTTCACCACAATTAGTCAAGCAATTCAAGGCATCTGTTGCTTGGTTATTTTCTTCACATATAACACAGAGGTGTAGAACACTAAACATAAACTTTTGTTGGAATTAACACTTAATGCCAGTCAAAATCCCTCAGTGATTTTTCAGTGATTGAAAGAGAAGAAGCAGAATTAGCCATTGGAATTTGGTTGGAGTTTATTGACTTCAGCAATGAAAGAGATTAGAAATATCTTGAAAATATATAGATATATTTCACTGTGGGTCAGTGAACTCTGTTTCAATACCTGTCTGGCCCATGAAAAATTAAAGTTGGAATTGTCAGAGAAATTTGTGTGTTTGCTTTGCAATTAATACTAATTAGTATTAGCATGTATTTTATATTCATTCATTGGGCTAAAGTTTTAATAAATCATATGGAGAGTTTGGCAGCAGGAAAATAGTTTATAAATTCATGCTAAAAGTAAGTGGATGAGATGCAAAAAGAGCAAGGGTAAGTATGGTAGGTATGGAATTATTTGGCTAAACATTAGAATAGCTTCCAAATGTAAGAATTTATTTGAACAGATTTACATGTTGCTATAATCTTCCACTACTAAAGTAGTGCAAAAATAATGTAAAACCTGCTGAAGGTAACCCAGTAGCTTTATACTTGACAGGGTGGGCTTTATTATGTGTCCTGCAAATCTGAGATAACCTGAGAGGTCATCTCTCAGATATGACACAGGTGACCTGCACCCTTCTGAAGTGACAGCTGGAGACCAGATGGGATTATCTTGGACACTCTGGGCAACTCAGTAGAGCCTGACATGTTTGAGGAGTTACCAAGAGGAGAGATATTCGTTATTCTTTGCAGTTTAAGACTCCTACAAAGTATTTTGAATAAATGAGGGGCCAGATATTGTTTGTTTGTCTCAGGCAAAGAGTTTTATTACAATCAGTAGAGTCAATAGAATGCTGAGTCAGAGGAGCTGAAAGGATCCCAGTTTTATATTTATTTCTCCTTGTAACATATCTACTGAAAAGTGTGCAGTCAAGGTGGAGTCATAGATATGACAGCGTGGAATGAATTCCAGCTGTGGAATCCATAAATAAAGGAATTTCAAAAGTGCTCAGTTCTGGTTTTAAATCTCTTCTGCTGAAATCAATGGGAATTTTGCTATTGAAGGGTAGCCTAGTTATATCAGTCCTGAGCTACCCTGAAAATTTTTTCCATGTAGTCACATTTATGAAAGGACCTCGTACAGTATAGTGTTTAATGGTAACATCACATGAAATTAATTTTATTTTTTGTATTTCACTGAAAAGTTTCAATTGCTTTAAATCAAGGACAGTTTAAATTTCCCACAGGCAATACACAACACAAGGCCTTTCTGAGACTGCTGGCAGGCAGTTTTCAAAAGGGTCCTTTTTATATTACAGTTCAGGGCAGCAGGATCATTTTTAAATAAATGCTTCTTGACATCAGTAATCCATGACTTTAATCTCTTTTACTTTACCTTTGACACCAACATATTGATGCTTGTTTTCACACTCATTTTTACAATTCCACTGTTTATTCTTTCATTATTCACATTAATTTTTTTGGCTTCTTTTCCTTCATCTTTCTATTGTTAGTTTTTCCTCTCTTTGCTTTCATTACTCAACTCTTCATCTGCTTGTGTTTATCCTGTTAATCTATGCACAAGACTCAGGAAAAGGTGGAAAAGCTACTGCTGAGTAACATCTGAAGTGCATCTGCTGTGGTGTGACAGATCATCTGAGGCCATTAAAAATCAGCTTACTTGATCTTTTTAATTTACTGGAATTACATGTTTTTCCTTGTGCTTACGTGCTCACATGTGCACCCAGAACTCTCCTAATGTAGTTAAAATTTACAACCCACAACACCCAGAAGTGACACACTTGTCTGCCAGTTCTTTGACTTGTTCTTTTCTTCTTTTCCTCTTCCACCAGCACATATCCTTGATTTCACATCTTGCTCTCACTGTCCTCTTTCTTTTGGCCCTTGACCTCTGTTACATTTATCATGTTTTCCTTTCAGTTTGAACAGACATATTTCCTATTTCATTTGTTAAATTTGCTCATGAAACAAGAAGAGTCTGTTTCTTTTACGAAAAGGGCTTCTTGCATGTATCAATTCCTGTTTGTTGCAATGGGATCAAGATAAATTCTGTGTAACAGAGTCTTTTTTTGGAGAAAAATTTCAGCGACTGTGGCAGTATTTGTGTTCCTTACAGAAACAAGCCCATGACCATGTTATTTCTGACCTGTTTGAGTTAGAAGTTTTAAAAACCGTTTTTTTTTCGTGGGATGCTGTTATGTGTATTGCAGTAATGTAAGAAAGAATGTTTTGAAGAATGGTATATCATGGACCATATATATATCAGTGGAAAATTTTACATTAAATTGTTGCTTTCTTAATTTCACAGTTTTAGGGCTGTCGGTTTCCAGAATAAATGCAGTAAGTTTTCACAATGTTGTAGTATATGAACGTCCTTCAAAGTGTTAGCAAATTGTGCTGTGATTCTGTGGGGTCAGTAGGTCAGTGTTGGGGGCTGCCTATGGCCAGCTGCTTGCTTGCTTCCCTCCTCAACAGGACAGGAGGGAGAAATAGGATGACAGAAAGTTCATATGTTATGATTAAGACATGGGAGATTGCTTACCAGTTACTGTCACAGGCAAAACAGGTCTGACCTGGGAAAAATTGATCCTGTTTATTTCCAATTAAAATATATTTGGGTAGTGAGAAATAATGAAAGTATCCCTTTCTTCAGGCAGCTCCAGCTCATCTTCCTGCTCACTGACCTTCATTGGTGTTCTCAAACTTTTTCTCACACTTTTCCCCCAACCAATCCTCCTCTGCCTGTGTGGTGCTTTTTGCCCTTTCCTAAACCTCTTTTGTTTGAGGTGCCACTCTGCAGTGGGTGGCTGGGAGTGGCTGGAAGCGGCCATGTCTCTGGCAGAAATTACCACGGGGTATTATAAAGTCAATTGTCACAAATTAAAATCTGTTGGCTCTGCACCAGCCAAAGCAGTTGACATTTCTGGCAAAAGTAATCATATGGTACCTTTTTGAAGTAAAGTTCTTATCTGCCAAGATTCTCTTACCCTATGCATTTCAATCATCCCTCTTTAAAAGAAAATATATGCTAATATTTTGGAAAACAAAACTACATAATTTAGCTTATCAATATTTTACTGTATTAATTTTATATTGAGTTTGTATGCCTGAAGGTGTTTGTAAGAGGGTCATTTTATTCATGTGAAATTGATGGGTTGAAGAAAGTCACAAGATAAGCATAAAAAAAAGAAAATATCCAAGAAAATTTATCACTTTTAGAATATAAAAGCTATCTACATTCCCATTATGTTTTGATTTGTATGTGTCAGATATTTTATGTTTCATGAGCAACGTGTACATCTTGCGGTGCAGGAGGTTGTTATGAGAATTTTCTCATTTATTATGAAAGTTAATACAGAAATGAGAACTAGTATAAATGCCTAAATTAACCTGAACTCTTAATTTGTGAGAAAATTGGTGGGTTTTTTCAATCTGTTAATGGATTGAACTCATTCATAGACACTTCATAAAATTGTAGAATGGTTTGGGTTGCAAGAGACCTTGAAGATCCTCTAGTTCCAACTTCCTGCCATCCACAGGGACACCTTTCACTAGACCAAGTTGCTTAAAGTACCATCAAAACTGGCTTTGAATATTTCCAGGGACAGGGCAGCCACAAAGTCTCTGAGCAACCTGATCCAGTGTCTCATCCCTCCTGTAGTAAAGAATTTCTTCCATATATGTAATGTAAACCTACCTTGATTCACTTTAAAGCCATTGCCTCTTGACCTTGTAAAAAGTCTCTCTTCAGCTTTGCTTCTTTATGAACAAACATACTTTGTTATCTTAGGAAAATGAAATATTTGATTCCTCTTTTTTTGGATTTTACCATTTGATTTAAATCACTAGGGTAAGATGCTTTTCTCCTTTAACAGTGTTGTCCAAAAGGTAATTAAAAATAATTGTAGAAGATACTAACTTTGTATTTACTATGGGATCACCTATAGAATCCTACTGAGTGTGAGGAGTTGTATTGAAGCTCAGGAGGTATGTGAGATTGTCTCCAAAAGTTGCAGGCAACATTTGGATCTTGCCTATATTGTATTTTCAAAAACTGAATTCAAATTTCATAGAATCATAGAATGATATGTTTGGAAGAGATCTTTAAGATTGTCCAGTCCAACTACCATCCACCACTACCACTTACCACTAACCCCTTAACCACTAAACCACATCACCCAGCGCCAGACCCGAATGTCTCTCCAAGTACAATGAGTCCAGCACCTCCCTGGGCAACTTACTCCAGTGCCTGACCATCCTAACTGCCTCCTGAAAGGAGGTTGTGGCCAGGTGGGGGTCAGCCTCCTTTCCCAGGCAACCAGCAACAGGACAAGAGGAAATTGCCTCAAGCTGCACCAGGGGAGTTTCGGGTTGGATATCAGGAAGAATTTTCTCATGGAAAGGAAGTCCAAGGTTTGTAATGAGCTTCTAGGGAAGTGATGGAGTCACCATCCCTGGAGGTGTTCAGGAAAACACTGGACATAGCACTAAGTGCCATGGTTCAGTTGGCACGGTGGTTTAGTTGGCACAGTAGTGTTTGGACAAAAGTTGGACTTGCTGATCTTGGAGATCTTTTCTAACCTTAATAATGATTCTATGATGTCCTTCCGGGAAATATTGCAAATACCACAAACTGTCATTTATTCTTATTCCTAATATTGTCTTTTTTAAAATTTTAACAGTACAGAGACCTCTTTTTTTTTTTTTTTTTTTTTTTTTCCCGTTTTTTTTTATTTTTT
>VZRX01023344.1:509082-579801 GCA_013398075.1 Notiomystis cincta | reverse complement strand
AGTAAAGAGGCCTTTTTTTTTTTTTTTTTTTTTTTTTTTTTTCCCGTATTGTTTCAGTTTCTTTTAGAGACTTTGGGTAAGGGAGCTTATAACATGATTTTTGGAAATACATGACTTACAAGTGGATCTCATTTGTCCATGTTCTCACTGACTTCTCAAAAAACCTGAGATCGTCCGAGGCATGTCTTCCGTTTTCATTCTGGAATGTTGACTCCTAAACAACATGTCATTTATATCAACACACACACAAATTTATTGTAGCCTGTAGGAAGTTGCCTAGTGTGCACTCCATGTGTACTAATCTTTAGCTTTCTGGATGTTCTCTAGATTTTTTAGGATGGATTTTATATTTGCCACCTTCCTTTGATTTTGAGACAATTTGAAGCGGGCATATTTCTATTGTAAATTCAGGTGTTTCATACTCGAGTCCCTTTAGAATTGTTGTTTGACTCCAGTCTAATAATCTGTTACAGCTCAGTTTGTCTTTTTTTCTCATGATGTCAAATGGCACTTCAGTTTAAGACAGAGCCTCTCATGTATTTCTCTGAGGAGGATGTCTGACCTAGTAACTTCTCCAGTCTCCTCTGGTGTGGATAAACCCCCAGTTCTTTAGTGGCCCCTGCTTTCTGCCAGCCTCAGCAGAAGCCCCTAGGTGGCTGTCTGTGGGAGGCTCCTCACTAAGCTGAGGTTCTGACCTGAGCCTTGGCCTGTCTCCACTGAGGTGGCTGGTATGCCACCTGTCCCAAGGTTGTACCCCTTGGACTGCTGTTCTCCCTGGCCAAGGGCAGCCAGGTCCTGCTCTGCCATGGACAGCCCCCACAGCTTCTGGCCTCCAGCCCGTAGGATGCTGCTGGTCCCTGCAGGCCTCTGTCCCTGGACTGTTTTTTATGTTTAAGCCTCCCAAAGATTACAATCCTTTCTGTTTTCCTCACTTGGATACAACTTGAAGCTTTTACAAGGATGCCTTTTTGTTTCTAATGACCTCCTTAATTCCATTTGTTCATGACAGCTCTCTTCTCTGGATTTTCTCAGTCTTTTTTGATGGGTTGTATGCATTTCTTCTAAGCTTGCAAAAGTTGTCTTTAATCAGTCTCTGTGCCAACTGTAAAAATGTGGCTTTTGTAGCCAATTCTTTTTTCTTCCTTGTAACAAGCTTACTCATTTTTATTCAGTGACCCTCTTTGAAATGGTGGTAAGAGTTTTTTTGGCTTTTGTTGCCCCTTCAAGGGCATAGATTCCAATCTACATCAAAGCAGTTATTGACTGTGGCTAGAAATTTACTTTGAGTCATACCCTGATATGTCATATGCTTGTAGAAGACAGGCAGAAATATCCAACAGCTGTAATATTTATCTGTCATAGGGACATTTTTCAGTGTTACGAAGGTGCTCCATTTCTTAGGTGTCTTCAGGGGTTGGAACAGAGCATGGGTTATATTTATATCCTATGTCTTTCTTGATGTCATCTACCTTGGCCATTGCTGAAAGGGAGTCTCTGGGTTGTTTAATGTGAATGGACTGTTAACTGCCAGATGGATCTGGTAACCATGAGCAGTCATTCTCTAATGAATGAAAAAAAATAAAAGGAGTCCTTGAGCCTGCTCAGTACTCTGAAGTGGTCCATATCAGAACACTGCATAGCTGAAAACTTGCTGTGCCTGTAGGGAGGACTGGCCTATGTGTAGGATTTTTCCTTCCTCAGACTGATGTAGCTCTGAATAAGAAATCAAGAAGTGATGATGGAGATGTGTAATCACTATCCTCTAGAGAGACCTATCCCTCAGGTCACCAGGCAGGGTCTCTGAGAAGAAATCAAGGATATAATTCTATTCTAATTCTGTTCTTCTTTGTAAAAGACACAATTAATGAAGTCATGTCACATTTCTGGTTTAGGATAGGGACCTCTGCAAGGATCCATTCATCTTATGGACATTTAGTTCATGACAATTATCTGTAACTAACTGTGGTGGTCATAGAACCAAACTCCTAAGCAATGTAAGCAGTGCTTGAGGTGCCCAAAATGAGGGTGTATTAGGGCTATGGAAGTCCCAAGAAAGCTCTGTGCTGATGAGGGAGTTACCTGCTGTTCAGCCAAAGCAGAAAACATACTTTGAGATGCTGCTAACAGTCAGATAATGGAGCTGACAGCAATTGGTGGGAAAATTTCCTGTCTTTATTTTTATGGCAACATTTTTGGCAGGAGACTGAGGCTACCCAGGTGGATTATCTTGGAACCTCTTTATGTTTGCTTGTTTTGTGTTTGGGTTTTGTGTTTGGGTTTTGTGTTTGGGTATTTTTCCTCTTCATTTTTTTCAGAGTTAGTTTGGCTTATTTATCATAATTCTTTTTTTGGTCTGTTTTCTTTCGTTCTTTAGGAGCTCAAGGAGTATGTGTGTGTGCCTTAGGTTTTCTGTTCTGCATTGTATGTGTGTGTGGACTTCACACTGTTCAGTGTTTCTTTTTCGCCCTGAAAGTTTTGTGACTCTTTAATTTTCTATGTTTTGTGGTTGGTTTTGTTGAATTTTCAATATGTTTATTTAGATGAGATTCTTGTGGGTGGCAAAGAAACAGGAGGAGCTAGAGTTCCACATGCAGATCCAGAATGATGGTATCATCAGAATAAACTGCCAAGTGGCAGAACAACTAGAAAGTTTGGATTTAGTGATGGATGGATGCAAGCTCTATAAAAGACTCAGGCAGAAAAAGGTAAGAGGGTTGCTCTTTATGTGTAGGAACAGTTAGAATGCATGGGACTCATGTGTGAAGATTTTGATTCAATGTAAGAGAAAAGATTTTTGGTGGAAGGATAATTTTGCAACAGAAACTGTTGCCTAGGGAAGTCAGGTTGTAGAATCACCTTTTTTAAAAAGTTTTGGAGATGCATCCATCTAATGTACTAAGTGACCCAGTCTAAATTCAGATGCTTTCTGCAGTTGCTACTCATCAACCGCTCTGTGAGTGGGAGAGTCTGTGATATGGTGCATCATGGCAAAAGGGGCAGGTGCAGCTCAACTTTATGTGTTACTAGGTTATAAATCCATAATACAGGTTTCCTTACAGGAACAAACTAGATATGTTAGACAACTCAGGATGATCACCATAAATGTGCACTTACGGGACAACTACTTTCTAAAGTTGTTCTGCATTCTCATCTGATAGTGTTTCTGAATCCATTCTAATCATATAACAGGAGAAAAAAGGAGAAACCCATCATAATTCTGGTTGTAATCCACAAGACTGCAGTGCCATTGTGTTAGTGGTATTGTAGAACAAACTATTTAGGAATAGTTAATTGTTTTCATTTTTGTTTATATTCTTCTCCTCCAATTAGTGTAGACTGTTGCAGTTTATTATAATAAAAAAATTCAACAAGTGGAAAGTGATTTTTCCCTGAGTTGTCTTAAAATAAATTATATGTTTTCTGAAGGAAGCCAGACATGCCTGAGGATAAAGTAAGGTATGGTATCTGTGCACACTGGATAAATTGTTCAGAAATCTCTATAAATATGATATTGGCATCGTGCATACTTAAAAGATTAATGTCAACAAAGGTTATCTATGATGTAGGGGCAAGTCAAGCAAGTTAGACCTGCCTCAGGGATGGTTTAGACTGTATATCCAACTATTCTGACAATGTTGTTGTGGATATTTTGGAAGAAAAACTGAGGGATGATTTTTCCATCACTCCAGACTTCCCATTGTTTGGTACTTCCCCCATTTTCTCCACTGTGCTTTGATAGGCACAGGTAATCAGTGTCCTGTTAATCTCTAGGACAAGTAAGACTTAAATGGAACAACATCTCCCCCCAGCCCCTCTTCCCCAAGAGGAGTTACCTGTAACCTGTGCGTCGCTTACACAGTGGATGGAAGTAGATGATGCATTTAGTCCATGTGGACATTTTTTCTGTCACTGGGCAATTTCCAGAGCATTTAATATTAAATATTGAATGTTTCTTTGTAAATTTTTATTATTATCCTTGGCTTACCACTTTGTACAGTTACATGTTTTATGGATTAATGGAGTATGGGTGTTTTGCATAGTAAATTCCATGTTGTAAAAATTCAAGAATAATTTTTGTGGTGTAGAATATAATGTGAACCTTTATAAGTGCATGGTATTGAAAAATTTGGAAAATATGTACTTGGGGAACCTTGACAGCTCAAGAATCATTCTGTTCCACATGAAAAAATATATGCTTCTCCTACAGCCACAGAACTTCTGTTTGGACCCACTGATAATGTAATCCAGCCTTCATTTGTCTAACTAGTAATGTAAAATAGTATGTAAAAATTAGCTGTGCTGAGATCACAGTAGTATGAAGGTCTTTCCATTGGCTCATTTAACTTTGGACTGATTTTAAACATAACTACTAATTCATTTTGCATGTTCTTGTTAATTATAATGGCATTCAGTAGTGCTCATCTGGTTATGAGCTTCTGAGTATCTTTCTATGACAGAAATGTGAATTCCTGGAATCAGGAAGGAAAGAAGTGTTTCTCTACTATTTGCAGTTCTGCAATTTATATAATATTATTTTAAAATCATAATTTTTGTAGTGTAAATTAATGTCATGAAGTAGTTTAAATATAATTAAAAGTACATAGTCTGACAATTAAGTAAATTTACACTTTTTCATACTTTTAGAAGATATACAATATAGATTGTATTTAAGTGATGTATTTTCAAATTAAATTCAGGACATCCCATTGACACCGTGCAATCTAAGACTTGCTCAGAAGTGCTATTATGAATTAAGAGATTTTTTTCATTGTGTGAGTCATATGTGATAGAAGGGTGGAAGCTACAGATGCCAGTGAATGTTTGTGTCTTCAAAATACTACTCAGTCTCTTGAGCAAGTAATTTTTGCTTCAGTGAAACCAGCGGTGTCTTTGGCTCAATCTAACTGATTCAAAACAAGCATACCTAATAATAGCTTATATAGATAGCCCTCAACCAGGTTCTGAAATTTTCTTGCATGCTTTGGTGAGTAGTGCTTCATTAGAATATTTTATACAAATACCCACTTAAAGCAGTAATGCATTTTGAACCATTTTTACTGTAGAAGAAATCTGAACAAACAGATCTTACCTGAATTAGTGACACATCATGGCAACTTGATCTATCAAGTACTAGAACTTTTTAAGGGCTGTAGTGCACTTTGGTGGGGTTATTTACATTTTAAAAAATACCAAAGGCAGGATAGTGAATAAAAGCCCATAGTCTCAATTCAAAATACTGTCTTAGAGGCAGTGTGCAGACTTATAACAAAAACTTATCCTAATGATTTGTGATCTAAATGTGGTATAAGCTAAGAGGTGATTGCAGCATATAAATGAACGAGTTAAAGAAATAGCTTGCAGCACATGGACATTGTATTTAAGTCAAGTTTCTAAGGAAAGGCTTCAGCCAGGAATAAATTTGATTTTCATTTTGAATTAAATATTCTAGGTATTTCTGACACAACTATGACAAATGACATTCTGTCGGGATGCTTTTAAAGCTTTGGTTAACAAGGTCTGTGGATTTGTAAATTTTTAAGGTTCAGATGGAACTCAGATGGAATTGTTAGATATTGAAGAATGGGAAACATATAAGCACTGTCAGTAGGGGATAGGTAAACAATTAAAACTCTACCTGCTGGGGCCCAAGGGATGGAATCTACTAGCTCAGGTGGAGGGAAGGTAGAGGTTGATGTTAAACTGGAATAACTGGAATTATTCAGATCCAGGTTTTAGGATCCTGACAAAAATCAAAATAAATCACTGTTTATAACAGAAGTAATATTATTTTTAAAGAGTCAGCTGCCTTCGTCAGGTAAACCCCACTGGAATAAATGACACATGTCAATAGATAAGATTCTAAAGATGCAAATTTGTACCATTAAGAAGAGAATTGGTAGGTAAGACCTCCTATCTGTCTGTGACATATCAGTCACACGTACTTTGTGCCATCCTCACCAGTTTAAATATTTCTTATTGTTTTCAGAAAACAGTCTAGAAATCCAGAAATAGACCAAATATAAAATTATAATCATCAAGATTAATGACTGTGGTTGTTTTCATATTAAGACTAATTATCAAAAAATTCTATAATGAAAAATTTCTTCTAAAAAGGCTGTATCTCAACAAAATGGGTCATGTTTTGATATAAGAGTTCATATATAATAATTGTGATTGTCCTGGCTTTATTTCTGAAGTGAAGCAATATATGATGTTTAATATACTCCAAGCTAAAATGGATGCTTTGACAGTATTTTGGTGTAATGGAATATAGAAAAAAAAAAGAAATACAGAATATTCACATTTGAGGCTTACATATTATCTGTCAACAAAATGTAGTGTTGAAGAAATAACTGTAATATGTATTTCTGTCTAGAATTTACAAGAAACTTCAAAGACTTAGAGGCATAGCTATTTAGAAGCAAAACTTCAACCTTTTAATGGGAAATAGGACAGTGAGATGAATGCTTTTTGCTCAGCTGGTTGGACATTTACCTTGTGGATCCAGGGTGACCACAGGACCATCAAGCAAAGTTTCATTGACACATATTTTACTTTCTGACGACTTTTAAGAATTGCCACCCACCTTCAGCTCCTCATATTTGCCTTAGGATCCTTACCTGTTTTTAACATTTCCTTCTCTTTTTCACTTTGTATTAAGCTCATAAGATATCCTTCTCATTTCCCAATGCTGTCCTACTGTGCAGGGGTTTCATGTAGTGTTTATTCCCCCAGCCTGTCATTCTTTGCTCTCCCTTCTTCACTTGCTCTACTACAGAGGCTGCCAGGTAGCTTTCAGTTTTCTAGGAACTTCGACCTTCCCAGCAGGTTTTGTTACACTCTACAAACAAAGGAAGAAGTTAGAACTGCAGCTCTTTTAAATGCCCAAACATCTTGTAACAAAGTGTGTATTAATAATGCCAGTTGGAACACAGATTTTTTTTCTTAAACTGTGGGAAAGCAGTCTTTTCTTTATAAAATTCTACATTCATTTTACTTTTCAGCCTGCTTCTGTATGACCTTGTCAGCAAGAGAGAATTGCCAAGAGGCACCATCGAGAGGCTGGTAGGATCTACTTCAGAGATAGAAGAGTTTCAGGCATTAAGTCTGTGTCTATATTAGTACATTAAACAATGCCTAGAAATATTTCAGGTCTCTGCCACAGTTAAGGTCTTTGCAAACAAACATTGTTCCAGAAAATTCCCAGACATTTACTTGACCACCTCCATTAGACAATTTTGGTGCAGCCCCTCTGTTTTGGAGCATATGTGGATATGCTACATAGATGTAGGATTATCTCTACCAGTTGATTTCAGGAAACAAAAATGTGCTCAGGCATAGATATAATCTAAATATTCTACAGACCTGAATGTTCTTTATTTCTTCTGCCTTGTACAACTTTCTCTCTTCATTGCAGTCTTCCAGTCTCAGCTTTAAAGTTGTGGTTGGTTTTGTTTTTTTTTTTTTTTCTTTTTGCTTGTCCTTTTGTCCTTCCTAACATACATATAGATTTAAATTTTATTGGCATGCTGTCTCCCAGCTTCTGTCCCTTCCTTCAGATGACCCTGTGAACTTACTGGTAGAGATACTGTGTGCAGTTCTCTGTCTGAAACAAACTACTTCAGGGAAGCCTTCCTTTTGTTTGCCCTTGGGTACTATAATAATAAAAATAGAATAAAAATACAAGAGTAGAATTTGAGTGATGCCTTAGCTGTCACTCTACTGCAAGGAAGAAACTTGGTGAACAATTATATTTCTTTGTGGACTACATTTAAGCTTACTACTTGTTAAGAGAATCTTCTAACTTGTTAGGTCTTTCAACCAGCTTTAGGTCAAAATGAAAAAAGAAATTTGAGATTATTTGTGAATCAGCATATGCACATCTGGAACAAATTAGAGGGAGCGATCAGGCCAGATTCTATGTTGGCTTTGTTAAATGATTCTAAATAGCTGTAAACATTTCTCTCTGTTTTGTCAGGATGGTGGTACTAGAATTGATCTTGGACATCACTTCAGTTCAAGGTTGAAGTTAAAAGGTCTTTTTGAGGCTTAGAAGAAGCAGGTGAGTACAGGTAAATCATCACAAATCAAAGAGTTGGGGTTTTGTTGCAACATTTTTTTGTTCTGGAATTGCTATTCTTGCTTGCAAGTCCAAATTCAGAGAGCTGGTCTCTGCTTTCCCCGGTTCACTGAGATGTATGACTGCTTGTGGTAGGACTAGATAGCAGTGAATATCTGATTCATTCAGGATTACCCTACATGCATTTTCAGTGTCTGCCATGAAAATAAATGAAACCATGGTTCTCTCACCAAGGTCTCTGGAACTCTGGAGTTAGCATACACTGTAGAGTTTCATTGCATCAGCTGTTTTACAAGTATGATCATTAAGCTAAATTGTTTTGAAGATTGTTTTAGACTGTATTTCTTGTTAAAAAAATTAAAAGGCAAATATACTATAATAAATAGTGAAGAATCCCTGAGTTTGGATATTCCTAGCTTCTTGAAACTGGGATGATCTTTATTCCTCTGGTAACCAGGAATTCCGTGATGTGAAGGACCATGAGTTCAACTGCTTTGTGTGTTAACACAAAGGCTGAACCTGCCTGGGACACCACAGTGTCTGTGGTTGTAGTGCCACTGGGGCCTTGGCACCTGCACTGAATACCTTGCTTTGCCCCAGACCTTCACAGCTATCTTCAGTGAATCATGTACAAGCCACTATCAGGTCTTTTGAGCTTAGATCTGGAAAAGGACATCTCAAAGGAATTAGTGTATGAGAGCTTAGCAAGGCAACCACCTTTATTTTGTTTTATTTTGTTGCTATTGCAACAAAAGGTTAATCTGTATGATAAGTGTTGCAGTTGTTCATATTTTACATTTCCTACAGAGGTATAAATTTTTTGGAGATTTTTTCAAATTCAAAGGTTCTATGCAATGTTTTAACATATAAATTGCAAAATATGGTCAGTTGGACCTGATACAAAATTTTTAACATGCAGATTTAAACAGGGTACAACAAACTTACCATAATAGAAAACAGGCCAAATTGCTTCTATGTACAAACTAATATGTAAATACAAATACGTATTACTGAAATAAATAGGTGTTATTTCCCTATCTCCTATGTGTAGTAACTGCTAAGGTATTATGAGATAATCTGATATACCTGTAATACTCCATAATATTGGTATATCCATCTTAACATATTGATGCTTCTGGAAGGAAAGAAAAAGAAGCTGTTCCACGGGAGTTAATGATGATGACAGTAATTAGTTCTGAAACTATGTTTATAACAAGTTTTTTTAAGTTTTACCCTCTGGGAGGAAGCACAGCCCTTTTTAACCTAGTTCAAATAGTGCAAAAGAAGACTGTTCTGGTATGTGTTTCACTGTGACTGTGTTCATTGGGTAATAAGAAAGGAAAATTCCTTTACTTTGATTTAAGTTTGCCTTTTTTCAAGGAGTTAAGGCACTGGCTGGAAGGCTACAGTATGAATATGGTGAAGCCAGAAAAAGAGGAAAGTTAGAGTGTAGCAGTGTTGTAAATCAGAGGATATACAGCACTGTAGAGAGAAAGTGTAGATATTACTGGTATCGTGTGCAAATCTTTATATGACTATATGTTAGTATGTAGTAATATATTTATTTGCAAAACAGTGTTTTATTCCTTCATTCTTCAGTAGAAAAACAGTAAGAAATCTCAGATGCTTTGCTTTCTATGTAGCAATGGAAATATGGCTGGATTTCTGTCACATATTTGCACATGTCTGAATGGTGTAACTTGTATATATTTACATTAGATAGTTTTTTTGATAGACAATGTCAGTATTCTGGAAAATTATAGAAACTAGACTTTGATAGAAACTGTAGTAATTGAAATCTGTTGAGCCAGCAAGAGCGTTTTAATTTTTAAAGTATATTTTTTCTAGAAGTTTACTGTGTTCTGACAAATAATGTCCAAAATGGAGTATAACTGACTTGTACATCTGAAATATTTTGGCAGTATAATTATATTGAATTCCAGTATGTCTGAAATGTAAAGCGTATGAAAGAAAGTAACCACTATTCTGCTTCCTCCATTATTTTCTTCCATAACTTAAGTTAAATATGTTCTATAAAAATGCTTTCTGTAATGGAATCCAAAATCTTTTTTGGCCTTTTTAGCATTGGTCTCTATTTCTTGTAGTATGTGAAAGTGGAGAAGGAATGTTTTTGCAGTTAATGAGGAAACAGTAGTTAATTCTGAATGATAGTTCTTCAGTATGGTATTTAGAATTCTTTTATGGATTCTAGGACATTTTATGTGAGGATATTGTGTGTTTGCACTGATTGAAAACTGAGATTCAGTCATAAATGTAGTGATGTATATAAGCATAAAAATAAAATTTCGTTTATGAATGCATTTTTAATTAACAGAGAGAAAAAATATGTTTGGTTTTTGTCTGCTAAGTAGAACACAACTGTTTAAGACTAGGTTTTAGAAAAAATGAGATAGTACTGGAAAAACTGAAAAGAAGACAAAAATTTATATTGGAGAAATGTGAAAGCTGAGAAGAAAGGTGCTATTTTTGGACTGATGACTAAAATAGATGGTTTTGAGACTGTTAGTGATACATTTACATCTATGTCTTCTGAGTTACTTAGGCTTTGGAAAAAAATCCCCTAAATAAATTCTGGTCTTAAGGATTATTAAATTGATCTAGCTCTTCTGTGTTGTCAGTTTGGAGAAGAGGAGACACTGTGCTCATACCTGTTTCTTTCTGGTACTACAGGAAACAAAAACTTGAAACATCACAACTCACGTACATGTGTATGCATACATTTTGTATACTACTAAATATTCAATCTATAAATGTATGTTTATTTTGTATAAGGCAAACATAATTATACTGCTGGATTAGTAGAGAAGAATATCTCATCTAGGTGTCTTGCATCTGAACTGAAATTCTCTCAAGAGTCATGTAAGGACTCATTGCTGGTGACCATGTTGATGACCAACATGTGAAGAGATGATGTTTTCCACGAGCTAATGTCAATAATGGATTGACATTAACTTTGTCCACAAATAAGTCTAACCCTTGCACATGTCTGGTCAGAAAGCAAAGGAGTTTTAATAATTCTGTAAGTGCATGAAAGGAGGATATACAGCACAATGATGAAATAAAAAGATGGTATCTGGTTTGCAAGAAGTAATTAGATGGGGTTTGATGGGGTTTGTCTTCAATATGGTTTCTAACAGAGTCTGAAAAATAAACTTTAATGCAATTGTATTAGAACAGAGACACTATTTATTGTAGAATTTTGAATTATCTTTCCAAGATGATTTTGAATATCTGTAAATTGCTGATCTGGAGGGAACCTGTAGTCAGTTTTTGTCAAAAAGTAGTGTACATTGATAGAACTGAATTTGTGACCTGGAAATATGAAGCAGTAAATTTTTGCTATGATTATACAAAACATCAAACTACGAATTTAAACTGGCCAGCTTTTCAATTCAGCTAAACATCAAGTACAGTCTTAATGGTCTGATTTGCTGGGAAGAGCGTTGTTGCAATAATCTGCTTTTTACAGCCCATATCAAATATGAACTTGCATCAGTAATTACCAAGTTTTTGCTTTGGGAGGTATTTTCGTGGCATCTAGGAGTGGTGTTCCACATTTAATAGGATTAGTTGTTAATAATAATGTCTTCAGAAATGAGTTATTGCTTAAATTTGTGGTTTCTAGCAGAGAAATTTTTAAGGAAAAGCCAGTTGAAACTGGGTGGGTTTTTTCAGCTCTGTGAAATGAGGAGAAAATGGTGTGCATCTTAATAATTTTATGATTCTTTTTCCTATGTGATAGGAATGAGAGGTGAGAACTCTTAATTTTTAACTGCGCTGAATTCCGGTTTCTAAACGTGGCCTGCTTGAGAACAGAGGACCATTACTGTAGTTGTCATGTAAAATGAAGTTGGAGTCTGAATCTCCTTTTTAGCTGTCAGCTTTATTAAGGAGCTACTGGTGTGTCGAGCTCGGCACGCACATTATATAAGCGCTGTATGGTGGTGTCTGGGGGGAATTTTCTCTCTCTCCACTGCTGCTTTATTAGGCCTTGCTCACTCACTCACTGCTGCCCTGGCTCGCTCCAGCTTTCGGGCTGCAGCTCACAGCAGTGGAGGTCTAATGTAGATTGACGCCTTTGCCAGAGGACTGATTGAAACTTGTGTCTCATAGTTGCCAATGCTCACTCAACCATTTTATTGAAGATAAAGTAAATAAAATAGATTGCCATATGAGAATTCTCTGAAATCAAATGGAATAATTTGACAGGTTTAAGCCCATGAAAAAGCCAGAGCATTGAAACAGATGGGAATACTTTTTATGCACAATATACCAGGAAAAGGTGTCTACTGGGTTGCTGTTACACTGTTAATGGCTTTTACCAAAATTATAATTGTTGAAAATATAATTTCCATTGGTGTTTAAATTATTACTTCTGTCAAACAGAGGGATTATTTTTAATATAAAAGTAATAGATATGCTGATTTTATTTTCTTATTGCTTCTGATTTTTTTAGAGACTGGTGATAGCTAACCAGATAGCTCTTAAAATTTAATTTTGCAAAAAATAATAGAGGTTTACTAAGGGTGAGTTTAGTATTTGAGAAAATAATTCTATGAAATGCCAAATAGATTGTTACTTTTATAGGCTTTTAATAATCAATGACATAATTTTGAATATTACAGATAAAGTTACTAAAAAAAGCACTAACATTTCTGAAAGTATAGTGATGCAATACACAAAAAATATGAGATGCTACAGCTATTGTGACAACATTCTTCACAACATTTTTATTTTTTAAAGATTTTCTGTAGATAAGCATTATTGTTATGTCTGTGCTATTTTTCGAAATAAGACAATACATAATATTATATGACTAAAGATACAATAGACAACATATGACTAATTTTTTTTTCTGGTTAAAAATGAGTATTGGTCTTTTTAATCAGACTAGCAGACTCCTTCTTACTAATTGATCCACTTCTTCAAGAAAGCAAGACACACCTGTATTTTAGTTTAGTGTAATAAATTATGTCAAACTCAGATTTAATAAAGGAAATAAATACAAAAGAAATTAAAAAAATATCAACAAAGTTGGGAGATGCAGCCTTGGTTTACCAAGGAAATTTAAATATCCAGTAGTAATTTTTCTATTTTCTTTATGTTTAAACAAAATCTGCTCTTTTTGGGGGCAGAGAGGAGAAGAATATTATGTATCAGTTATATTTCATTTTTTAAAGTTAAGAAATTGATTGTAAAAGATTGTGCTCTTTGTACTTTTGGATGGGATGCTAGTGAGATTTCATGAAAATTGTGTAAGAAATAAATTATGAACGAGCTATTTGAAAATGACCTGCAGGAGGGAGTCAACAGACTAGAAAAACATAGTTAGGATGGATTTCCAGGTTAAATGTCAGCCAGAATACACAGCTAGTTGTGCTGATGTATGCAGTGGAAGGGATGGTATTGGTCAAAATCATATTTTCAATGAGACTATGAATAAACCTAGGAAATGTGAACGATACTCTTATTTTTTCCCATCCTGTATGTATTTTTAAGAGCAAAAATTACCTGTTGTGCCATACTGATGGCTGTATGTGGCCAAACTCTTAATGCTCTCAAAGCAGTTCCAGACATAAAATTTCAACATTTACCCTATGGTGCTCTCTCTGTTCAGTAGGATAAAAGGGTCATCAACAGCTTTGGCTTTCTTTGGGATAGAATAGAAGAAAATAAAATTCTGCCAAAATTCTCTGTTTTAACCCTTTCATTTTCCATATCTGAAGTTCTTGGGAAGTCTTGTCATTCAAAGGGAACAGAGAAAATTAATTTAGTTGATTTTAATTATATACGTAGAATTGCTTTGGGTTTTCTTTCTGTGATAGGAGGTCCAAGACAAAGAATCCGTGCTCATTTCAATGTTACATAGCCTTTTCTCTCTCTCATAGCTTTTTCTACATAAATTGTAAAGCCATTATGCCATTAGCACAATCTTTGGGAAAAAATGCTGAGGCCTGTGAGCACTCCAATATAGATTGATTTAGACAGAATAAAAGCTGGTTTTATCAAGAGAAAAGGAAGCCTCAACAGTAGTTTACTTGGGATTTCTCTAAAACTTAAGAAAATCAAATGTGGTTTCCCATATTGCTCATAACAACCTATTTGTGCTGTTTTTCTCAGCGTGGTCTCTTATTTGACTGTATCTGAAGTAATTCTGAAAGATTGATTTTCATGTTACTATTTCCTATGTTCTTCAGCAACACAGTAAAAAAATTATCTGTATTTTTGACATGCTTTTGAAGTTACCTTATCCAGAAATCATTCTATAATAAATGTAATGAACTAGCTATTTTAAATCCTTATTGAAAAAATAAATGAATGTAGGCAATAAAGAAAGCGATTCATTACAAGTATCTACATATGGAAGAAATAGCACGTCTAATTCCTGAAAATAAATGGGATCTTGAAAATGGAATAGATGTTTATTTGATTGCTTTGAGAGTTAGCCTCCCTAAAAAGCTGATTTTAAATGAGTTTTGTGTTTGTAAGGGGTGCTTATTAACTGTCTTGGGGAGGGATATCTTCTCTTCTCTGGAAAATGCATTATGGGATCTAGGAAAGAAAGAGGTAATGATTTTTTTTTTTTATGTGGCCTCTGTCATCGAGAAACTGGACAGAGATCAGTGCCCCTCAGGAGCTAGGCCTCAGAATTTTGAATGTAGTCTGTAAAACAGCTATTTAGTGGTAGTTGTTGTCAGTCCCAGCCTATAGAAGACAGGTTTTTACTGGTGATTTGATGGGGAAAACTCTGCTTAACTGCATCAATATTTTTTTTGTAAATTCAGATGTTCACAGTTTAATTTTTGAAGAAACTTTTTTTTTTCCTGAGCTTGAGTTTTCTAGGGAAGCAAAATAGGTTATGTTTTGGTTCATATGGTGGTTCTGGTCCTAAATCCAAACATAAGCATATGGATTTGAGTACCTAAATATAAATTCATTCAATTATGAGAGTTCCAGTGAAGGTTTTACAAAAAACCTACCAGGCATGTAATCTGAGGCTGCAAAGTTAAAACTACTTCGTAATGTTTGCATGATATATGTGACTTCTCAAAAATAAGGTGTGGGACTTGGTACCTCAGTATGTAAAAACCAGCAATTTAATTCTAGAATCTATATACTTTGGTTAAGTATAATTTTATAGGTAATAGCAGTAATGGGAAATGGACTGCGGTTTTAACTCAATGTTTTTATACTTGAGGGAGAAACTAAATTAAATATTGTTTTAGATTGGTTGAGATACATATAGATGTATAGTTCCTGTCTGTAATTGAATTTGCAGCCTAATACCACTCTGTGTTATTTGGGTGAAGCTGTTTACTAAACACTTCAAAACAGAGCAGATGGATAGTGTGCTATGACAAGGATGTGTGACCTCATGTCTTAAATGTTTTGCAGCTAATTTGAAACTAATATTTATTATCTGCATGCTACCATCAAGTTGGTGAATGTGTAGCTTTCTTCTTTTCAAGATGAAAATTTTCTCTTATGGCCATTTGTTATTCATTTTTACTTAGTCTTCTCATTGCTCTAAGATACATTTTCATGACGCAGTGAAAGTCTAGTTCTCTCTTTCCGTTACTTAATTAAGAATTAGGACTATATCATATACAAAATTTTTACTCAGTCCAGTCAAAGGCTTTTAGGTTTAGTTAGATATATTTTTTTCTCAAATTTGATTGCTGCTACTTGTTTAAAAAAAGATAAATTCAGGGTTTTGTAATATTTGCATCAACATCCCTCAGCTTCTTAAATGGAATTCTACTTCTAAGATTCTTTCTTCTTCTTAAAAACTTACAAACAAGCAAAAAAAAAACCCACAACAGCCTCACAACCCAAAAAACCAACAAAAAACCCCAACCCAAGAAAAAAACTTCTTTACTGAAATTTTGCCTCAGGCCAGTTTCTCTCTGCTGGTTAAGTAGACTAAAGGAATGACAGAATTACTATTTATTTTATTTTTAAAAATAAGATTGAAATGTCTAACTGAATTACTGAATGAATGGAAAAATATTTAAAGTTTTCTCTTATGACAGAATTGTTTTACATTTGCTTTTTGAGCAATAGTATCATTAAGAATGTGGAATATAAGCATTTCCATTTGTAAATTTTTCATCTTCACTGTAGAAGTACTAGGCCCACTGTTATTGATAATCCTTTTATCTAAAGCACATACTTATTTAATGAACAGGTACTTCAGTTCTAGGTATCTTTTCCCTCTCTACAAAATTCCTTATTGCCCCTCCACCAGAACTTGTGTTTTCATTCTTTCTTGTTTCTTTTCTTCAACCTGTCATAAAGGAAACTAAATTAATGTGGAAAGGATGCCCAACTGATGCCATAGAAAATCCATAAGAGTTTAAACCATGCTCTTTGGCTCTGTGTTTAAGTTACTCCTATGGTCATTTTGTATGGTCCTTTTGCCAGCACTTGAGTGGCAACAGGCAGCTCTGGCATTGGGAAGGCAGCAAACAGTAGGGAAAGGAAGGAGAGAGAAGGAACAGCCTTAACTGCTGCAGCTGTTTGCTAAGTGAGCATATGTTGAAGCCCTTGAGCCTCCACACAACATCTTTTCCCAGGTCAGTGCTTAATTTACATATGTAATATTCTCCTAAAATTTGATGGGAGCACCTGTTTATTTGTTTTTCTATGGGAAGTTGTTCTATTGTGCAAGTCCCACAGTTATTTACTTATCTTTAAAGTATAATGGAATATTCCAGTTCCTTACAGTAAAGTGACATTTTCTCCCTGATTTTTTGCATGTTGAGCTTTTAGAAAAATGAGTATTTGCTATTTCTCTGAAATTTTCTGAATACTGTACATTTGGACATTATTGGAAATAGAGATCTGGAGAAGTACTATCATTTATATTATTTTATTTTTGCAGTTCAGAAATATTTTTTATTAAAGGTATTTTAAATTTATTTGATTTATTAGGCCTGAAAAAGCTCTATATTGGAGGGATCAAATGTATTTGATAGGACATTGTTTTTAAGTTAACGTGTTATGAACTTGAATACCCTGTCCAATACTTATAAAATCCCAGAAGATAGAGCATGTGATTTAATTACCTCTTTTTCATTGTGGGAACTTGACCTCTGTTCCCAGCCTCGAGACAAAGAAAGACAAAGTACTGTGAGCAACTGGCAGTTGTTATTATGAAGGTGCCATCTCCCACATCTCTCGTGTCCCATAATAGTGCCAGTCTGCCACATGGGCGTGGGACCTCCCAGGGAAACTCTGGCCTTTGGCAGCCAGATTCATCTACTGCATTGCTTCTTTAGAAGCCCTGTAAACATCCTCTCTCCTTCTTTCAACTTCTGCCCCGGAGACCTCTCTTTTCCAGATGAGCTCTAGCTGGGCAGGAGCCCCCGGAGCAACACTGGGATCCTGGCCTCAGTAGACTGAGGTTGGCTTTTGAGAGTGCCTGGTTTGCTCTTCTGTAAGACAGAACTGTCACATCCCTATGGGCTGTTACTGGGTGTGTTTAGTTATTTCACATATTGATTGTGTGTTTGTGCAATTACCTATTTCTGGGAGTTGACTGGATGTGTTTTATTTTTGAGAGAGATGTTGAATGTTTTTTTAAGTTAATAAAAATTTCTTCGTTTTCTAGGAAAGTAATTCAAGGAAAATCCTAAGATATTCCTTAATATTTGAGATGTGATTCAATTTGGGCTGTGAAGGCTGATGATAGCTTGCATGAAGATGGAGGGATTTATTCTGTCTGGCAATGAAGGTCTTGATTTGTGGTAACCCATAAAGTTATGCTGAAGATGTGTGTGAACAGACACTGTCTTTTCTAGAAACCATGTTTGACAGAGGCATTAGCTATTGGGGCAAGTGATTTTCACATGTTAGTCTTTAGTAAAAAACATCTTTGCTATGCATCTTTTGATTGCTTTTGCAACTTAAAAAATTACAGCCAAAATACAAAATTGTTCATGAAATAACAGTTGTCGATGTCTTGTTTACTAAATATTTTGGATTTATTTCTAATGTCAAACATTTAAATTATTACCATATAATAATAAATATAACGTCCAAATTAATGTGTAAGTTGACAAACATTGTTAGTGTCTTCAAACTGTTGAAATAGACTTACTTGCTATCTAATAAAATGTCGGTTTCCTATAACTTTACAGGAAGTTGTCCAGGAGGTTTTTTAATTTCTTAGTGCTTTGGTATATTTTAGATTTGCTCTATGTGCTGTACATTTTCCTTAATTTAATAACTTTGCTGCTTGTTTGCACTATACTGGTGACTACTTCTCTATAAGATTAAAAATTGTTATAATAGGACCATGGGATGAGAGAAATATTTCTCTTATGTTTTTAAACTGCTTAATAGGAATGGAAAATATGTTCAGTAATTTGGTTTGGCCATGTAATATAATAGTTACTGTTAAATATAACTTTTGTGTTGCAAATATAAAAAAGTAAAAAACGACAAAAAATAGTTTTGATCTCATTTGACCTTTCTGACGTTCAGTCAGTTAGAAGGTTTGTAAGATGTTTAATTACCAAATGGTATGATCATTATTCATCTCATCATTTGATATATAACGTCAAGTGAATTGCCTCCCTGGAGTGCACTGTGTTTCACAGATCAATAGATTTAGTAAGAGCTTGAAGGAGAGCTTTATACATTCATAGAAAAGAAGGAAAAGTATATCCTCCTTGTAAAATGGCTTATGTAGTTATTCTCTGAGCTTTACAGACTTATTGTTTTATTTACGTCTCAGGAATACAAAATCCTGTAACATAAAGGCATTTATTAAAATATTTTAAACATCTTTATAAAAAAAAATTAAAAATAATGCTATCCTACTCTTTGTAATCAATTAGCTTTAAAAGTCAGTCCTGAACATCTTCATGTATTTATTTGAGTAATTATTAAAACAAATTTTCTGCTTTGACACACTAACACATGGTATGACAAAAGACCATCTAAATACAATACACATTATTGCTTACACTATTCACATTTTGGGCTTCTGCATTAAAAATAAATAAATAGGTATGGTTATTCTTAACTGTTTTGGGTTTAATGTTTGTGGGGTTTTAAGGGTGTTTTTTTCATTCTGGAAGTGTGCATAAGGACAGCTAGGCACACTTCCAGAGAAAAGGATAAAGCTTGTTCTTAATTGATTAATTTAATATATATGAATTTAAAAAAATTAAGATAATTTATCATTAATTGTATAAAGGATAATTACATATAGGATGCTTCATGTTTACTTACGCTTTTCTGAATATATTATATTTCTCTTGTGCAATATAGATGAGCAATTTTTGACCATGTCTGTCTGATATCTTACCATTGATAGAAGGGCTTTTCAAATGACTGAGACTTCCACGAGTGCTCAAGCACTGGTATTTGTTGCTGGTTTTCTTCTGTAAATTTACATGCTTGATTTGCTCTTTTGACTTACCAGCCTTCTGCTTAAAAAGTAAAAAACCAAAACTATATTTCTTCTTTAACTTTTATTAACAAAGGTAAGCTTTTTAGCTTAAATTTATGCCTTGTTGTTTGTCCTTGCATCAATCAGGCACTGAGGAAACTGCATTTCAGCTAAGCAAATCTTCCCTGCTGCGGGACAGAAGCAACATTTACTTGAAAATTCTGCTCCCTTATTCATCTGTCACTTATAACCCATCATCTACTCAAAGATTAATTTGAATAGTGAACAATATCTAAGCTTCCTTAATCCCTTGCTCTTGTCCTTTTTCTTGAGCTGCTGTACTGTGACGGAAAGGCCATAATTCTGAAGCTTCTTATTCCTCAGGCCTACCTAAAGTAACTCCCATTGGGAGCCAATTGATGTTTTAGCAAGGAAATTCTTACCTGTTTCTGAGAACAACCTGGAAAAATTGTCAGGAGACATTCACACTCTTAGATGTTCACGCTGTGGAATTCTTGTAAATGTAAAATCTAATTTGTCTGGGCTCTTTGGACCAGCATTGTTCAAGGTCAGATGAAATTGTGTGAAATACAAGGCAGCGTTTCTGAGATTTCATTCCTTTCTCTATATGTACAACGTTTTTCACCAGATTAGCAAATCAAATAATAAAATATTCATTACAATTAAGGCAAATTGTGATATATACTTATCATCTTTTGGAATAGTACATATCAATAGTCATCTCTTCCAGAACATTCTTGTTAAAGCAGAATTCAGTTGTTGCTGTTTGCATTTATTTGCCCATGTATATTTACTGTTACCAGTAAGTAGCTTAATGTGATATGTACTTGAAATGTGAAGTCTGTTTTGGATGAAAACTAATAGAAATATTTAATTTTGGAATAATTTCTGTCATAGTTTGGTAGGTGCTTTAGATGCTAGGGTAAAGAGCTCGTTACTGACAAAGTACAGCAATACTCTCAAATACTGTGTTCAATTTAAGAGGATGGGAAGGTGTGTGAATGCATCCAGAGGAGGGCAATAAAACTGGTGAACAGGCTGGAGGAGGTGTCCCATGAGGAGTGTCCAAGGACCTTGGGCTTATCAGGTTTCAAGAAAAGGAGGCTGAGGCGTGACCTCACTGCTCTGTACAGCTTCCCAGGGAAGGGAAGGGGAGATGGAAGCAGCTGATCACTTCTCCCTGGGATACAGGAATAGGACTTGTGGGAATACTTCAAAGCTGCTCCTGGGGTATCTGACTGGACATTTGGAAACATTTCTTTATGGAGAGGTTGGTCAAACACTGAAGCAGGCTTCCTAAAGTGGTGATGCATATCCCAAGCCTGTCAGTGTTTACACTGTCCTTAATAACATTCTAACTTTTGGGCAGCCTTGAATTGGTCAGACAGCTGGATTACAGGATCATTGTAGGTCCCATTCCAACTGAAAATAGTCTATGCTCTGCTCTGCTCTGCTCTGCTATCCTACAGAATCATAGGATTACTAAGGTTGGAAAAGACCTCATCCAGTCTATGCTATGCTATTCTAGACATCCATGGTAGCAGTCACAAATTACTAATTTTCATAGTATTTTTATGAAGAGTTTGTAGAGGTATGACTACAGAAATAGAGGTTGTTCTTCCCAGTGTCCTGAAAGTTTCTGCAGTGAAACATATATGCTGACAAGGTTCATAAAGCATCACTTTCTTTGTCCTAACATCCCCTAGTGACAGGAAATCAAAAACACGAGGAAAAGGCATGTACACTTATGTTCTGGGTCCATACTGTCCCCCTATGGATACTGGAACTCAAAAGGTCTCCTGGACCTTTCAGAGGGACATGAATATTGTGTTTTGTAATATCCCATTTGGATCTGTTAGGAACTAAAAGAATCAATAAGGAATGAATTAGTTAGGATCTACTTTTGGAGGATATAGTATCCAGAAACATTTGCCAGATATAAATTTAAGTTTATTCTCTATGATGCCATTTTGAGGAAAAAAAAAAAAGTTAGGAAAACAACATGCATTTATCTAAAAAATAATCTGGAATATTACACATTAATGTCATTTTTTTGTATCTGTTTGAAGCAACAAGAAATGGAGTTTGCAGTATTAGATTTGCATAATTGGAATTGAAGACAAGGAAGGCCTCTTATAAAAAGAATTTGGAACCCCATTCCTTCACAATTCAAGGAGAAAAGAATCTTGAGAGCCCTAAAATTTCTTCAGAAATAAAGCTAAAAATAGAGGAAGCATACAACAAATGTAGGAAAATCATCTCTGTTTGTATCCAGAAAAATAACTCCCACAAAAAGTGAGTTAGCAGAGCCATCTTCATAAAAAAAGGCTAGCTTGCTTTAAGGACATTATGATCATGGAAATATGACTATGTGATTTTGTATGTTCTAAATTGCTTTGTACTTAGGATAACAGTCATAGCTTTCGTACATCTGCTAGAGGTAGCTTTAATCTCACTGTTTTTTGGAAAGCTGGAAGTGTGTAGTAACTCTAGCACAATCCTAACTGTGACCATGTAAATCCATCTGTGACAATGTGTGTGCTTACCTGCTGAAAAGCATGTTACAGTGTTTTATGGGTGTTTAGACAACCGAATTAACTCACTATTTAATATACTCGTATGTCCTGAAGATGTATCCTGTAAAGCCTTAAGCAAGTTCTCTGAAACTTGGCATCCTTCTTTTCATACCAGAGATATTGTTTGAGAGTTTATCTCCTTTTTCTGTTTATTGTGATTTCCTGAGTAGCCATGGAGCACTTAGGAGAAATGTTGTCTGTTGTATTATGAGCAGCAGTCTCTACAGGTACTGGTGTACTCTGTATCTTAACCCACAGAAGGGGACTGTGGTGCTACGAGTCAACTTTCAACTTCTTGTGTACAGAGACCCCTTGATTTGTTGAACTAATTTGTGGAATTATGTTTTCTTGTTCATAAATTTTGGTTTTGGTTGGTTGGGTTTTTTTGCCTCCCTTCTTCGTCACCCAACCCTTTTATTCAACCAAATGGAACAAACAAACAAAGCAAGCTCGAAAATTCTGGCAATTTAAATTAATTGTACATGATGGTTAAATTACAGAAATACTGAAATTACAGATTTTGTGATCTGTGTCAAAAAGAATTTCCACCCAAAATTATCAGTTATTTGTATTTGATACACGAATCTTCTGAGGTTCCAAATCTGGGGCTACACTCGAATTCTCTGTTCCTATCCCATTTCTGTGAAAGCGTGCGTAGGGGTTGCAGAATATTTTTCTCTTAATATATAGTGTTTAATCAGTTCTTTTATTAGTATTTTAGAACCTGATTTATTAAAGGTACAGTGTCCCATTCAGGTAAGAGTTTTGTGTGTCTCTGTCTTGTAACCATTCGATATAAAATGCTCATTTTGTGTCTTGGAACAAGTATTTCTGTACCAAAAGGTCAATAATTTTTAATTTGAAAGACATAAAATGGAAAAGATACTGTAAATAGGCAGATCTTGAAGACACCTTCCTGTAAATGAAATAATTTTTTTTTTAATAAGATTTGGGTAGGTGTGAGAATAGATATAAAAAAATATACTAAAATATAGATATAAAAAAATAACTAAAATATTAATGCCAAATACTAAAAATACTTTTCCAAAATTTATTAACTTTTTATTGGACTTGAGTATGATTATTCTGTTAGGGTCTAGTTTCTCTATTTACCTTTAAATTATCTGTTTCACTATAAAGGCAAGGTGTTTTCTTGATTTTCTTACAATTCTGTACCTAACACTGAATATTGGAACTGTTTTGTGGGCGCTCGGGTGTCATTCATCAGCATCACTCTCCCCTGTACAGTGATCTGGGATTCCTGCAGAGTCCATGTCTGTGGGATAGGAGGTACAGAGACAGTTAATAATTGCATAATTATTTTGGTTCTCAGGCAGGTTCTGCAGCCTGTGCCGAGTTTATCAGAGCTGTGGCTAGATGGGCCACAGCACTTGGACTGGCTAGTTCCACACCAGCTCCAGGAAGTATGTGGAAAATGCAGTTGCAGCAGTGGCTGCAGTGTACCTAAACCTCAGTCTAAGTCTTTTAAGGAGACACAAAAAGATAAGCTTGATTTAATGCAGCTCTCCTCCTGTTTCGAGGAAGTCTCTCTTCTCTCTCACTTTCTACCCTATGAGAAGTGTAGCAGAAGTGCCTGCAGAACAGATGCAGCTAGTCTGATGTTTGATACTTCACAACTTGTTTTAGCTGAGGTTGGTTTTGTTAAACTGAGATAGAATCACAGATTCCTATCACTGTTTGGAGGAGAAGGATCATCCAGTTCCAACCTCTCTTCCATGGGCACCTTTCACTAGACCAGGTTGCTTCAATTGGCCTTCCAGGAATGGGAAGAGGTTTACATTTTATTCCATACAAATTTTTCAGTAGGTTTTCTACTGTAAATCAGCCAGATTAATGATAGCTTTCTAGGACGGACTGAGTAATCTATATTTGTTGTGGTAACATGTTAGGTTAGTTTTGATTAATAAGTATGTAAAACAGTGCTGTAAGAAAAATGGACTAAAGTTTATAGACTTTGTAAGAAGCTATTCATGTATAGAATGATGATTCCAGTGGTAGTAATTGGGCTAAGTCATAATTATTGACAAATAAAGGTTAAAAATAATATTTTATGCTGCTAGGTAGTAATGCTGAGCCAGTAGATATAGTCTCCCAGCTGTCTTGATCTTTCTATGTTGGTTCTAATCCCAAGGAACAGGGGAAAAAGTAAGGGTGAGGGGGAAATGTACATGGAAATTAATAATTCTGAAGTATTAAAAAAATCATATGTATATAAAGCAGAGAAAGGGGAATAGCTATTAGCCCTCTAATAGAAAAGATGTCATTCAGGACAGGGACACAGTACAAGAGAGCTTCAGGAAGCACAAGACAGGATGGAACTTGTTACTGGTGTCAAAAAGGAGGGAAGAAAGACAATAGGCTGGAAGAGCTCTGGTGAATTGGTGTGTAGTACATGTCTTCTGTCATTTGTGAATTAAATCAGGAAGCCATCTTATAAAGTCCTGTGAAGATCATAAGTAAAACCTGTGCTGAACTTTGTGTTCTGTCACATTGTTAATGATGTTCATGGTTAGACTGCATCATTCTTTTCCATTTTATTTGAAATACTATATATATATATATATTATACTATGTATATAATACTATATTTATATATATATTAATTAAAGTGTAACAGTGTACTGTCACAAATTATTAATATTCTTCTGTATATTTATTATATATTATTCATATTAATAACATCTATAATAATATAACACAGAACAAATACAGGGCAACTATGGATTAGTGAGCTGTAATACCATTACTGAGCTGTAATACCATGCAATAAGAATACTCCTCCATGAGGAGCTTCTTAGGAGGCCATAAAGCATGAAACCAAAGCTTGCCCACTTTGTGTAGTCACTAGGACATCAAGGTGGAAATATGGTCACACAGTTCAGCATTGGTATTTTATTTGTTTTATTTTTGAACATATATGCCTATGTATTGAATTCCTGCCTGCCTCAGGCAGGTATTGCATGTATACCTCAGTGTTTCTGTTTGAGCAATTTCCTTTTTTCTCACCTGTTGTTTCCTTTCGGTTCTGTCTCTGAAAACCTCCATTGTAAGTCCACGGGATGGTACCAGGAATGTGGAAGTGCAGTGTTGTCATGTTGTGATACATGAAATGCTTGCACAAATCATGTGACGGTGCTAGCTATGGTTAGGATGTGTTTAATGAAATTGTACAGCTTCTAATTGGTGGTGGATTCATTAGTGAGATGAATTATTACATTAAGTGGACAGTTTGATGAATGTAATATCATTCCAAATTTTTATCTGTAACCGAACATTTAAAAAAATATGAAACTGTTTAAATTGAATGCTAGAGATTTCTTTAGTTGCTTTTTTTCCCTTCCACCTCTTTTTTTCTTCTGATTTCCAGTTGTAAAATCTTTGGTGAAAACTGTGTTTATTTACTTAGCAACTGTGTAGCAACTGTGAAATTTAATTCATGGTTTCACAATTTCTTTTTATTACTGTATTTTCTATCTTTTATAATGATGTTGTGCTGCTTTTCATACAATTTAATTCTACTACAATATTTTGGATATGAAACCATTTTCCTTAGGAAAGTGTGAACCATAATTTGTATTCAGTTGCTTTAGAACTAAATTAGCAAAGCTGTACATCCCTTTTGTGATGCCATTGAGTATTGTGTAAATTTGTGTATTTGTAACTTTATATCTGGAAAAACCCATTCATTAACCAAATAAGGCAGCTATGAATTTCATGTCTAGTACAACAGAATAACAGAGAAAGTTAGGATACATTAGTAACTTACACATTACATTAGTCCTGTTAGTGGAACAAGATTAACCAAATGAATGGAGGAGTGCTGGTCACCCTTGCAAGCCTGATGCTGAAGGTACTTTTAGCAGTAATGCTATGTAAGATATTTCAGGGTGGCACCTCCTCCATGGCAGTGGTGTCTCAATCTTGATTTCCTACTAACAATAAAATGAATGAAAGAAAATATTATATTATAGTATATTAATTATATTAGTTGTCCTCTAACAAAAGTATGCTATTCTTTGAAAGCAGCCTTTCTTCCAATGAATAAATAAAAGGTAAGATAAGTGCACTGGAGTATTCCAAGCATGACTGAATTACTAAAAGGAGAGTTAACCACACCTAAACTGATGCCCACAAGCTCATAACACTTGGAAGTATTGTGCTACATTAATTCTTGATAAAATGCCTTCTGAAGTATTGCAGTTAGATTAATTTGGTCTGTTGTGTTCTGTTGCTGAACCAGTACCAGGCTATCATTCGAAATCAAAGAAGCAAGCTCTTCGTCATGTTAAGACCTATTTAAGCTTTTCAAGCAGAATTAATCAAAAGTTGCTAACAACAGCTAATTATCGTGTATTAAAATATGGTATTTCCTTTTTTTTCTTCAAATATGCCAATTAATAATTCTAATTGTTTTATTTTTAATATTTGGTGTTGTACTGGGCATATTTTTGTCTGCTCTCCTTTTTTGTGTTATGACAGCCTATCAGCTTGAGAATTTTTACTGCTAGACATGAACACTGAATTCCTGTGTTTTCCTGGCTTGGCCTTCCCTGCAAAAAATGTCCCACTGTGGTATTGCCTATTTCCTAGGCTAACATAGACTAGATTTGCTATTTTTATGCTACTTTCATAAGGGAACAAGTTTATAAAGTTGGTGCAGTCATACTATCTGTCAGTCCCCCGCAGTAATTTTTGAAGCTGTTGAACAAATTCTAACAATTTTGATGGAGAAGTAGAGGCCTCAAAGACACCAATATCCATGAAAATGAATGGACTGTTTAACAAAAACATGCCAAATAATGCATAGGCTGAGGAAAAAGCCTGCAGCATTAAGAATGCCCATGCTGTTATTCATAAAGTTCCATTACTTACAGAACTACCTAGTTTTGTTGTTATTTTGCTTCCACCCATAAAATTTCTTTGTTCATTCATTCCATGTCCAGTTGCTGTTATGGGTGTAGAACTACTTGCCATATGTTACTTGAGAGTCGTCTTTGAAAGTTGCTTAATGTGCAATTTGGTAGGAATACCTGGTCCTTCAAATACAATTTAGTTTGTGTTTTATAAAGAATGACTGCTGTCTTGTTTTACTCTGACATTTAACCATTTGGTTGTTTTGGGTTTTTTTGTTTTGTTGTTTGGTTTGCTTTTTTTTTTTTCATTTAGGAGGAATGAAAATTATTAGGAAGATAATTGTGGAGTTTTTTTTCTGAATTTTGACTTACATTGGCCAAAGGAGTAAAATGTGTGTGAAAGTAGGATACATCATGATACTTCAATGAAGACTAAATGCAACAGAGAAAATACATGAACATTTTAGGAAGATTTGTATTTATTTACTTCTAACTACCACGATGGTAGATGTGTATGAGACCCTAGAAAGGGAAAAATTTGCAATGAATGAAAATTTGTTCATATTTTATATAATTTTATAGAACATGGTGAAAAGTTATTTGTGGCAGAAATACATTTCTTTGAAATGCATTCTGTTTCCCTAAAGAGTTCCTGCAGTTCCTAAAGTGTGCATACCTTGGCCATATCTCTTTCAATTTTAGCAACAAAAGGAACACAGGACAGAGACAGCAGTGTCTGCACTAAGTAATAATAAATAAAAGTATTTAAAAAACCAGTTAATTTTCAAAACTTAGATTATCCAATGCAGTGATGAAACGTAGGTCCTGGGGAAACAAATACTGTGGTACATAATAACAAAGAATGGAGGAAAGGTCATGCAGACGAGGTTGAAATAATGCCACATGAACAGCTTTACTTGAGGCATGTTCCATTTTTTAAATGCTTTGCTTTTGCAACTTCAGCATTCTTTTAATGTAGAAGATGAAACAAAAATTTGCTTTTTAAGAAGTGATCATAATAGCAATTCCTTTACACAGATTTACTGACCTCGTATTTATCACAATGTTGTGAAATTTAGGTCTGTTCCTCAGACTTCACTGCTCCATCCAGCTAGTTGCAGCATTTTGCTGTTGTTCAGCACAGGAGGAACTAGAAGAAAATGAGACAAACATTGCAGGTAGACCTAATAATTACTTGCTATGAATTATTTAACATATTTAAATATAATATATGTATGCATTACATGTCATTCAAAAAGACCCCTAAGCACTTTAAGCTGTGTTTAAAAGAAAATTGGTTTTTTACACTCGCTTAAATGCACCCTCTGCTGGGGTAAAACACAACAGCTGGGAAGTGCAATGTGATCCGTAAGCACAAGTGTTCAGGAATTCTGTTTTATGGTTCATCTGAAATACTGCGAGCAGCCAAAATCCATGTTCCTCTTAAGGCAAAATTGGGAATGGATTTATTGTTGATACACAGAGGAAAATACCTGTATCATCTTGAGCCAGTGCTAGTTTTCCTGTCTTAAAACCTGATGCTACTTGTTTGTCACAGGCTGAAGAGATACAGTTTCTGGTAGTTTAATTTGTCTTTCAGAATTTCCATTTTTGTCAGCCTGTTTTATTTCTGTTAAATGAAGTTGAAATTAACATAAAGAAACTCCTCGATGTTGTGTTTGTGTTGTTCCCGTGTTGAGCTGACATACTTGTTTGCTTTTCACAGAAACTGCATTTGCTGTGGTTGTTCCTACATTAAATCAAACAACCAATGACTACTTAAACTTACCTTGAGTTCTCCTTGTTACTGGAGTTGTATTAACTTTCTAAGAGTCTTGCCTTAGGTGGCAATGAGTGACTAAATGTGGGGACCAGCAGCAGAGGGTTCTTTGGAGTCAGAATGTATTGTGTGTGCTTTCCAATTACATATTAGCCTCTCCCCAGAAACCGGCTGGTAGCATAAAGGAATTAAAAAAGAATGTGTTTTCCTTCTTCCTGTTAAAAAGAGGAGTCCAAAGAGAAGAGAGGCAGGTTTGTCAGAACTTAGATTAAGTTCACTGGGAACAAAGTCTTAGGGTAAGTGTGGAAGTTCCACCCCAAATGAGTGACTTAGCAATTAAGCTCTTTTTGTTGGGTTTTTGTTTCAGATCTTCTTGCTTTATTTCTGTCTTTTTTCTTCTATCAGATTTCTAGTAGTAGATACCATTCCAGAAACCAGTGCATCCCACTAAAGGCCATGTGTCACTTAATCATAATACTTTATCTGAAAGACCTGTGAAATAAAGAGACTTTACAAGCAAATAGAATTTTTACTATATATTCTCTAACCATAAGGGGATTACTTGACCTCCTGTGTCTTTTGCACACATCAAACTCTATACTTAAGCTGTCTTGAAGCTTGAGTTCATCCTCTAGGGATTTTCCTTTTGTCTGTCAGTCTACAGATAGAAAAATATGTCCAGTTATATTTAGCCATGTGTTGACCATCTCTGTCTTTTGATTGTGAATATTATTAAACATAAAAATATTTTCAGTTATACTAACTGTGATAATGACAGCTTTTTGATAGTTTATGATTAATAGTTTGCGGAACTTTCTACTTGGCTTGTTAATAAGAATTTATTTAGGTATTCTTTGACCTCATTACAGTCATTACTAAATCAACACTGATTTTCCTCTTTGCAGAATTTTTCCCTAAAAAAGACTGTTTCATAGAGACTGATGTTTTGAGCTTCACTGTTCAGTGAGACATTTCCATGTCTCATGCATCCTGATATACATTGATTTGTAACTAACTGGAGATCTTCATGGGCATGTGCCTGCTGCTCCCACTCAGGGCCTTGTTTCAGCTGTCTCTACACAAAAGACCATTTAGCTGTTCCTTCCATTTAACTTGAATGACAACTGCTGAGTAAAGGGCTGGTCTCTAACCATGTCAGTGAACGGTGGCAGTCATTATGGCCTTATAATATAATGCTCTTCCTAAGACAACCTGTGGCTCTCAGGTGATGGAATATGGTGCTGCAGCTATCTGGGGGGTTTTACCTGTTTTTGAACCACCACATATGGCTTCTTTTTATTTTCTGATAGTATATCTTATTTAATCTGACATTTTGTTTGGGTTGGAAAGTTAACATGAATAACAATATTTCTGTTTGAGAAAGCCTTGCACAGAAGCTAAATTTGTTTGTTGTTCAAAAATACCTTGATAAGTATGGGGAACTCTCCTTTTTGTTTTCAGTCTCTTTGTGAATTAAGGAGATGGTATAACCATATGCACAGAACCTAGAAAAAACTGTGCTTTCTAAAATTTTCAAAACCTTAGAGAATATCTAATAATTTTCTTGAGAAGTTCTACATTACATGTTTTTCCCAATTAATTTTGATCCATCTGAGTCCCACAATTTTGTATGGGGCAATTAAATTAGTAATTTCAGAATTACTTTGAAGTTTTGTGGCTTATTCAAGTAGGTGGGTGCTATATGGTTAGACAAGTATTAGCCTCTGGGTTAGCTATCTGCAAGTCTGCCATATGATTCCCACACAACAACTTATCTAAAGGTCTCAGCACTAATGAAAATATGGATTTTCTGGTTTTTTTTTCTAAATTTTGAAATTTTCTATCTTCTCAATTAGAAATGTGAGATATCAGAACTTCCCCATCAAATATTTGGTGTTCATTCTGCTGTCTTGACTTTCTGTGTAAAGCACTGGATTTCTGCAATAGATAAATAAGAATACAGATAAGAAATGTAAGATTGTCTCTTCACCCAGAGGGTAATGCAGCCTCTCCCTTAGCTCACAAATGTAGAAATACTTCCACAGATGTTTATGTAGAACACTCTCCTTCACTGATGTTCAAAATATTCATCCGCAGCATAACTTAACTCAGTCTTAAATGTGCACCTGTTTTTGGCACCACAGGAAACAGTGGAACACAAATAACAAGCAAATTCCTTTTCTGCTAGCTGCAGAAGGGCTACTGGGAAAAGATCTGAAAAGAGCCAGTTTTGACTCCCTTTTCCAGATTGCTAAAATGTCTCAGCTGACCAACCAGCAAATGCCTCACTAGATTATGATTCCCTTTACTCATTGCTTAATGCAGTTAGAGTGCTATGATTTTATCTGATTTATAATCTTGTTTCTGGACAGCAGTGTGAGTTTCCTGACAGTATTTCGTAAGGTCATATCGTTAATATTCATCATCTAGTCCATAATCAACATAATAAAACTACATAGTAAGTGTTGATGTAGGTTTATGTGTTTCATCATGACAGGAAATTGTTACTGATTTTTAGAGGAGGACTAAGTCTAAACCCTAACCATGGAAAAAGAGAAGTTTTTACCACACATAACAATGATAATTACCAACAAGAACTAAAAAGCTTTAAAAAGACATATTCTAGGTAGTGAATCTCTTCCTACAGATTGTCTTTACCATGCAATGGGTTCCATGTATCACTTGTGCTGGTAACATCCCAGTCAAATTAATATTCTATGCAGCCTGTAAAGTAGAAATGTCAGGTGGGGACCAGGCTGGTTATTGCTGGCACTAATGAAAACATCAAGCAGTTGAAGAAGTCACAATAGCAGTAACAATAGCTCTCACTTTTTCTTTTTAGTCTGTTCCTCAAAAACTTGCTAGCTGGGTTGCAAACATAAAAATTAAGCTTCCCTGTACTATTCAGTACTTACACAGTGTGCCATTGGCCTGCCTTCAGTCTGCTGAATACATTTTGGTTTTGTTCAAACAATATGTAAAATGTTACCTCTACGTAATACACATTAAATTTAAGTAAGAACATAACATTTTTTCTCCCTATTATTTTCTAACTGCAGTATTTTTCTTGCATGTAATGTTTCCACTCTTGTATCCTGCTGTCTGCAGGTTCTCTGGGTGGAGGGATTTGCTTTGTTACCTTTTAGCAAAAGCAGTTATGTTCGCCAGCTGCAGTGCTGACCCTTTAATGGAGTTCTGCCTATATGAAAAGTACTTTTATAAAAACTCCTCGTGTTTGTTTCAGACTCAAAACACACTTGAATGTAACTCATATAGGTGGCTTGCATACATATACCATGAGCTTTTGAGTCATATAAAGAAATCAAAACATTTAAAAATGTACTTATGAATAAACCCATAAATAGTAATACTTTTCCTGTGGAACTGAAAGCAGTTAAATTTTGTAAGGATTTTAAATCTTGGAGAATTCAATTATTGTTTCTATAAATTCTGGAACACCATAGGAAATAACTAGCATCTCTCCTTGCTTTTGAAAGTTACAGTTGCTGTGGTTTTTTATCAACTTTCACCCATGCATCAATGAATCCACTGTAAGGGTTTAATTTAATTAAAAAAAATGTCTTTAAAAAACTCCACTACTGTGAAGTGTTTAGATTTGGCAGCTGTGAGTTGTACAGTAAAGTAGGATTTCAGATTTAATAGATTACTTGCATTTCTAGATTCCAAGCAGTTGTCAAATGGTTGTCTTGATCTCTGGAAAAAGGAAGAGATAAGTGAAATATGTGTGTTTAGTATCAAGTCTGGATTTTCTAGTTTATTCTGACCACTAGGGAGAAAAATGCCTTTATTTCAATACGAAATGGATACAAAAGAAAAAAAAAAAAAGAAGTGTGTGTCTGATTTCATTAAAAATATCTTGTATAGTAAATATAATACGAGTGGGATTTGGCTTTGATATCGTACGCCTGTGACGATTTCACGTATTAGGGTTTTTTTCCAAGAAACCTGCCCAGTACTAATTAAAACCAGGGAATTTAACTTCTGCATGCTTTTGTGAAAATGAAGCTGTTCGGATTAATATCTTGACTGTAAACTGAAAGGAATTTCACAAGACTGTGTTAGATAATTTGTAAAGTTTTAATAAAAGGAGCTAAGTAACATTTGTACTGATCATATGCTTTTTTTTTTTTTTCTTTGCAGATTTAGAAGGTGTTTTCAATATTTGATGCATAAAAACACCTAAAATTATCTAGTTAAAGCATAATATATAATAAATTATGCTGCCATTGCATGCTTTTCTGGGAACCCTTATTTGTAACAGATTCATTCCTTGGAAATAAAAGAAGTGAAGTAGCCTGAATAGTATCACATGATGGCACTGTTTCCATTTCCACCTCCAATATTATGAAATAAAGCTATAATAAACTGGTATTAAAATGGTATGTAATTCCAATATACTTTGTATAATTTATGTAAAAGAAAAATCTAACCACTCTGGTTATTAATATAGGTATTAAAATGGATGTATAGTTTTCTTAGAAAAGTGTTTTGTAAAACTTTCCATATTTATACTATTCCTTATTTTGATTGTAGAACAAGAATTCTCCACAATATATAATGTTTATGAATGCTGAACTGTACAGATTCATTTAGCATTGTGTTAGGAAAAAAACCCCTGTTAATTGTTGTATAAATGGGATGTTTTATTTTTTGTTTTGATTTTATTGTGGAAAGAAAGCTAATGGCTGGCCTTTTTGTATTTAATATAAAGCCTTTTTGTGGTAAATTAGATCATTAATACAGACACATTTTTAAAAAATGCAAATTAGCTTTCCATGAGCAGAAAAGAGCTTAAAGTGTAGTAAGGTCAGAGGCAGGATCAGACATATTTGTAAAATGAATTATATTCAAGTAGGAATATGAGGGAAAATATGAATGTAAAAAAGTCAGTGATTTATAGTATATAGATGGTAGATGTCATATTATTTAATTTTAAAATATTCTGACTGAATACCCATAAATGTTCTTGTTCTTTTTAGTAATATAAATTAATAATCACTTCTAAATTAATATTTTCTATTTGTAGAATCATCAATATTAATTTTTAGGAAGAGAAAACACATTGCTGATTAAAGAAAAAAAAAAGGTGGTGGGTGTGATTCTACTGTGCTGCAGATTACTTTAGAGTAAGATAAATATCCAGTCCCACCATTCTCTCATATGAAATGAGACTATTCTGTACATTTCTCTGTTATGGGGATTGTTGCTAAAACAAAACAAAATAAAAACCTTGCAAGAGGAAGTAAGAAAAATACCCACTGGTGATGCAGAGCTAATAGCTGGGGTTTGGATATATGCCAGATGGGTGCTTGCACTCCAGGAATGTCCTCTGCCAGTATAAACTTCTGTTCTGAGCAGTGTGAGGCTTTTCTATGTCTTTTTTTAATGCAAAATCAGGGGCAGGAGAAAATGTGTGTTAAAAAACCCCAAAAACCTGTCATGTAAAATTTTACATCTATTTAGTAAATTATCAAATTAGCTAAATAGAAGAGGGGATAATATATTCTTCTGAAGTTCATCAGTAAACTGGTTTTAATAATAAGAAAAAATTGTTTCAGTTCACCTTAAAAAGAATATATTTATTTACAGTATGTCATAACATTTAATCACTGAAGAAGATTGCTCCTGTTGCTAAAATCAGTGGTAGAAGCTCACTGTACCAGTCTATTAAAATGTTTTTAAATAATTTAATTTCTCTAATTTGTTTGCTTTAGTCAATAAACAATGCTTGCATAATTTCAAATTGACACATTAAATATTTTTCCTAGATATTCTGATTGGAAGTACTGCTTTACAGAAGTGTTTCAGTGTTACACTACCTCTCTCTCAGTATCTAATAGTCCACTCCCTTGTATCATTTTAGAGAGAGAGATTAAAATTACTATGATTTTGAAAATTTTTTGCAAAGTTTTTAAAAGATCTAGTGATGTAGACGGACTCACATAATAAATTTCAAAAGATAAGGAAAAGCATTCATTACTCACAGCTGTCTATTCATTTATATGTCCCATTTGTTCATGTATGAGGTGAAGAATTCCAGAGTACAGTAAGTGAACACTGCTCTGTTCAGTGTATTTCACCATTCAAATTACTTGCAATTTCACAATGCCAGTGTTACTTCTCAGGACAAATTTCATACAATAGTAATTCTGTGATTATTCATCCAGTTTAATTAATTCAATTAAGTAAGTCTGCTGTCAGGTGTCCTTTTAATAATTGAATCAACATGCAGATACATAATAAGCATAAAAGCATTTCTGTGGCTGCAGTAAATTTAGATCCAAAAGAATCTGCTATTCCACTACATTTGATATAGATTATTCTATAATATTTCAGTAATGGGTTGCACAAAGGCTGCCTTTTAATTCTTTGCTTTCTCAAATGTCTTTATATATAATGGTTTAAAACAGAAGGTGTTCAAAAGAGGGTGACCTTTTTCCATTACCATAGTTCCTGTCATTAATGCATTATAATTTTCTTTAGAAGTCTGGAAAAAATGTGTATATATGCACTCTGTAGCAGGTATGAATCAAAGTGTGTTAGGGAAAGTTAAGAATTGTCTGTTATTACTAAAAAAGGAGAGGGGGAAAAAAAGAAAAATGTGAGGAAGTAATTTTATTGTTATTTTTACTGTGAAAGTTTAAACAAACCTTACATTTTATACAAAGCAGTTACAGACTTGAGAGTTTTGGCATTTGTAATCTGAAAGAACAGCAGTTGACCTACTCAGATACTAAAAATAATATGCCCCTTAACTAAATTTAAAGCCAATAGAATGTTGTATTAGGCTGGATTGTGTATAAAGGCCAATAATATATCTCCATCCTCTGCAATATATTACCATAGATGTTATTTTAATAACATATATATTAAAAAACATGGTAAATGATTTACTTGGCGTACTCTCAATGGTGCTTGATGTCATAATTATTGTAAATATTAATTGCTGTGCTAAAAATGTAAGCAGGATGACTTTGCATTAGATGAAAAATGAAAATAGTCTGTGTACGGGTAAATAGATAATCATACAAAAGTAATTGGGGTTTTAAAACCCCAATCTATTCTGCCAGCATGAGCTCGTTTGCATGTTAATCACAAGAGTGATTTCCTACTTCACAAGGAAGTCCACACTCTTTCATAACCACTTTTAATTGCATTTAAAATGTTGCAGGGTTGGGATATTAGAAATGGAGGCGTATCAGTGTCAAATTAATAAAAAATGTTTCTGAAAATCTTTATGGGCTACAGATTATAATATTATGGGCTTTTTTGTAAGAAAATACAAAATGTGTTTTAGGATATATTTTAAGTGAGGCATGTTAAATGATAAAAACAGATTAATTTGTACATATGTTGTTTCTTTAGAAATTTGATAAATGGAAACCTTGTATCTGGAAAGTATCGAATACATTTTTATAAGTAAATTGCTTTATAGATTGACCAGTACTTTGATTAATTTCTCATTAATCAATAAAATAGTAAATCAGCAACAGTTAAAAATGTGTTTTTATAATAAGGCAGTGTGACATTAGAAAGGTGTGTGTAAAATTCCTTTCAATTATATACCATTTTACTTGTATTTATATCCAGAGGAATCCAGTTAATGATTTTAATGGAAAATAATTTTACTGCTTTCATATATAGATTTTTACTAGTTATTTTGAAATCATATCCTAAACATAATAGAAACCAAAAAAAAGCAATTACAGATCAGAATTCATATAATTTATGTATGCTGCATGCTGTCACTTGAAATTGATTCTAGAATAAATTGTGACAAAATTTATGTATTTGTTATTATTTATGGCTAACTCTGCCTTTAGAATTAGAGATAGGAATAAAAATAGTAGAAAGCTATTTAAGAGTTCTTTTTTTCCTTTATGTTCAGAGTGGTGCAGTAATAAATGGACAACATTTTAAATGATTTTCTGATATTCATATAAGATTCAACAGAGCTTCCTCTGTAATCTGTAAAAGGCCAATGTCAAAGTAAAGACAAAATGACTTGTTCTCTGAAGACAAGAACGAAGAAATGTAGCTCTCTAATAAAATAGTGTTAAGTTCACAATGGTTACATTGTGATCAGTCTCAAAGATACAAAAACTAATTTTTAGTCAAGCTGTTAAAAATTATATATTTAAGAAGATGAAAAGTTTGAGGATTAAAGAAAAATCACTCACAATTTTAAAGAGGGTATATTTGCTTTCATCACCAGGTGTTCTTTCTAATATAAATTACCAAGATGATGTTTCCATAACATAGCTTGGGGTGCTCTGGAGATTAAAACTACCAAAACAGACCTATTAAATTTTTCATAGGGAGGGTCCACCAGGGATAATAAGCCAATATTCCTTGTCCCATATTCCAGATGTTTTATGTAATTCTGCATCTTGCTAAACCTAAATTGTAGCTTTTCCAGAAAAAATGTACTATGGAGACCGAGATGAAAGGCAAGAACTGTTGAAATGTTAATTTTACTATCTGCTGTTGAGGTCTGTTACCTTTTTTGTATTTTTTTTCTTACTCCCAGTAGCTCAGTTCTGTTTTATGAATGTTGTGGTATTTCAGTTGTTTGAAGTTTTGAAACTTGGAGCGTGACTTTGACTTGGCAAAACACAATGCCACATGGTGTGTGACACGCTGATGCATAGTCTTTGATCCATGTGATTCACAATCTTTCTACTTTCAACTTGATTCAGGATGGGAAAAACAAAATTTAACAGTAAAGAAGTTTTAGCAATATTCCCTGTAACATAAACCCAGAAAAATGATAAATAAAATAATTCTATTTAGTAATTATCAAGTAATAATGTAAAATACATTTTGTTGATTTTTTTCATATAGACTGGGGACATTTAAAAACAATATTGGGATTATTATACAGCTATGCAATATTTCTGCCTTGATCTGAGACTGTTAATGCTTTAAAATAAAGTACAGCTGTGCTTGCAAATCAGTTGTCAAACGTGATGAAATAAATACCTTCGGCCACTCCTCTATTCCCACTCCTCAGCCTCCCGTTGTGCTCTGGTGATACTGACCAGCAGAAAAGTTCATTCCCCCTGTAGTTTGGAACAGAGGTGGATCTGGTCTAAGTGAACTGATGTCTAATTGGGTTTTTTGATCCAACACAAGATACAGGTGGTAGATGGGGATTATCCAAGAGGAAAGAATCAATGCATTGTGAAGGGCAAGACTGGCTAATGACTGGCCCATAAGTTTTTTCCACTGATTGACTATTTTCAACATAGTTGATCAGATGCATTGTTCTGTGATAGATGGTTCTCACTGCACAACTTCTTATATTAATTGAGTTTCCTAAAACTGTTACTTTTATATTTTATAATTTATTATGCTTCAATTTCTGAAAATAAGACTTGAATGGAGGCTTGCGCTATTAAAGGCTAATGCCCTGATATAAATATTTAATGAATGCTTATAATTTTCTAACATTTGATGTTCCTGATCCTCAGTTTTTCTCTTTTAAATTTTTTTTTAATTTGTTGAATTTCCCTTCAGCTTTTTCTAAAAGATTGGAAAATAAATAAGCAGATCATACCTTATACCAAGGAAATACATAAAGTTACAGGAGAGAGACTATTTGCTAACATTTTAGAATTTATTTCAATTAACCTAACTTAATTCAACTTGCTTTCCTCTGGAAAACAAAATCAGCTTTTATTAAAAAAATCCACAATATTTTAATCCATCCAAGCTGAAATTTCCTATTCCAGTTCATTTGATTTCCAACCCTTTTAGAAAAAATACAGGGAGACTTGGAATTATCCTCCTGAGTCTAAACTAAGAAAGCAGATAACCTCAGTCTCTGTTCCATATGTTTTTGGGAGAGAAATCTGGGGAAATTTCTTTCTTGCCTATGTCTACATCATAAAGAAGGAAAGAAGCAAAAAGCATAAACTCTTTAATGTAGTTGTTTTTCACCTGTGGGGAGGAAAAAAAATGAAAAAACATGCAGTCTGTTCCTAAAGAGATTTCCTCCTTTGCCAAATATGGCTATACTGCCTTATGGAACACTATACATAATGTACATGAGACTCTTTGGAGAACTGGACCAATTCTAATATAAACACTGACCCTTTCTAAACCTGTCATTTTGGCCATAATTTTAAGCCAAGAGTATTTAACAAGTCTTCATAAAAACAATTTTTTTAAGATTACTTCAATAATTAATTTTTTATCGTTCCATAACTTTAGAGCAAAAAGGTCTTCCTGTGAAAAACAGAGGCACTTCTGTTGTTTTTTTTTTTTGTCACTACTTGGCAAACTATTAAATCTCTGAAAATGAAATGTATTTGATTTTATTCTTGCTCCTACATGCAAAATTAAGATTGCTGTTCTTTTACACACTCAAGATTTTTACTTTGTATTTTATTTTCTTCTTTTGCAATAGTTGAAGTATTAGGGCTGAAAACTGGGGCAAAATGATCCTTTTATCTTTTCAACATGTACAGTCAGTGATTGTAACCATTTTCCCTAATCTGTTTCCATAGTTTGTTTCTACTTTTTTCCTAGAGGCAGTATGGTGTGATTGTTCTGCCACAGTTCATATTAGTTATGAGTTTTGCACAGTTTTCAGCTCAAGTCCTTTAATGTCTACTATTAATAAAAGCAGCAGAGTTCCCCGGTTTGAGTAGAAGTTTTATAAATGTGTGGCAAAATATTGGAGAGCATTTGAGTTGGATGGCTTATAGCTGGTGATTTTCAATTAGGACCACTGTCTTCTACTTTGTGCCTGAAAAGAATCCCTCCAAACAAGTTATGTCTACACTTGATACTACTGTCTTTTCTACTTCATTTAAAAGTAGTTCTGTGCTATTCACTGTGGTGAAGACTTCAGAGTCTAGACTTGCAGACTATATTTCATTTAGGAAGGAAAGTATTTCAGAGTTCTTGCATTCCTGACAAAAAGCCCAAACCTTTGGACTTTCAGTAAAGATGTATATGGGAGAAATAGCATAGTGTGACGAATAAACCTGTAAACATGTTTTAGGTATTATTTACACACCACTTCTAACATGACTGTGTTTTCCACTCTCCTGTGTTTCACCATTATGGCCACAAATCCAAGCATCTTAAGAAGGAAATAGGGAATGGAAGTGTACTTTCAAGTAGTCATAACACATATAGTGTAGTATTGTCAGTGTATATAATCAGAAAGAATGAGACCCTACATGAGTTACACAGGATGTGGAGAAAGAGAAAGAAGGTAGTAAATATAGGCATTTGGAGAGTAATGAGGGCTGCATTTACATTGCTTTACATTGCTAAAGACCAGGCTTTGGTCCAGCCAGGTCACGTGGAGTGACTTGTGCCTGTTTAGGAGTAGGACAGCCCATGGTTGGGCAGCCTGACATTGCACGTCCTGCAGAGCTTGTGGCCTAGGTCTGTTTGAACTAGGGCCTGTTTTCCACCCCTGAAAGGAAGTGGCACAGTATCTCCTGTCCTTATCTCTGCACTCTGTTTCCCTTCTGGAGCCCTGCTGACTGCCCAAACAGAGAGGCCTGCACTCTGCTGTGTGCTGAGCCGGTGCTGCTTTGTGCACACTCTGCCTGCGCCTTGCCTGGGATGCTGCTCGTTGACACTGTCTAGGGTTAAATGGTATTGGGCAGCTGCAGTATGATGCCTGAGCCAGTGCTGCTTTGGAATAAAACTCCAGCTTTTGAATCAGATAATGCTCCACAGTGGCTTACATCAGGGTCCATATGTTTTTTGGGGAATTGTTGGCGCAGAGACAATGTGGCCATTTTCTTGCAGCACGTGATTCATGAAGAAAGATGCTGCAGGCTTCAGGTTTACAGCAACAATGATGACATGGGTGCACCTCCATGATATCATCCTGGAACCAGTTGGTTTTTTATTTATCTATGTTTGAAAGCACTAGTTACCTTCTTGGCTTCTTCTAGAAAAAAGCCTAGGAATTAACTAATATACATGAAATACGATGGGCAAAGAAGGAAGGGTACCAATTTTTTTCTCATGTGAATATCTTATGATTTTCATTTTCCTAGTTCCACTTATTGTTTTTTCTATATTGCTTTGTATGATGAAATTTAAGGAAGGGTCAGGTACAAAAACTAAGAGGTATAAGTTTGAGTTTTATGGGAAGAAATTTTGAGGAATATAGGAGAGAAAATTGGTCCAAATGTTTAACATGTCAGGAGAGAGTTGTTCTGTAAAACCTACTGAAATTTCTCCCACAGAGCTGATGTTGCAGCTGCTGCTACATATTTTTGTAACCACCTAGCCCAAGTCTGAGTTCCCCCTGCATGGTTGTTTTGTTTTTTCCTACTAAAATTCTTCTAAGGGATCTCTCCTCTTTAATTCTGATAGGAGGAGAGATGTGGAGGTCGGGTTGCATGATTTGACTTCCTTTGCTTCATCCTTCAAGAGGCCCTGTTAATGAAGAGGTGATGCCACCTCTCCAGAAGCCCGTGTTGCCTTGCAGCTCAGAACACTCTCTTTGGGGTGGGCTGGAAGCACCTGGGGAAGCTACAAATGTGGTATATAATAAGTCCACTTCAAGCTGTTTCAGTTACTTTAACTGATGTGATTCTTACTTTTAGGAATTATTTTTGTCTACGCATGTAATTTAATATGATCTTCTATCAATGAAACAAGGATCATATATATTAGTTTCCTCTTTGAAACTATGTATGTCTGGCTTTCAGGCATGCTTGCCATGGTATTTAGTTCATGAGTGTTGGAAAGATCAAAGGATGAAACCAGAACAAGTATGTCATCCCTGTAGGTCCAGAGGTTTTGAACAATCCTCTGTATTTTGGGTTAGATTTTCACAGGTTCACTTACCATATGCAACAGATCGTTGCCTTGCTCAGAATTCCAATGCTGTAGCTGAGAAAAAGTCAAGAAGGTCTCCTCAGCAGACATGGTTTTATATGTGAAGAACTGTCATATGCAGAGCCAGTAGAATGGTTGGAAAAATCAAATTGTCTTATGGGCTTGGGGTATATTCATATTCTTGCAAGCTTTTTGCATGGTTCTCCTGTTCCATGCAAGATAGATGAAGTTATCAGTGCTCTTTGTACTGTTGTTACTAAAGAAGAACTTAAGTAGATGTAATTACTGGCTATTGGTTCTTACAAAAAGTTAAAAATAGTCTCTCATTGCCAGCTGCTTTTCTGTTGTTTACTTTACATTGAACATTTCTGGTCAGATTCTGAGCTTGTATTTAAGCTGATCCCTGATACTTCGTGTGAAAAGCCAATCTTTTGCTGTCTTCCTTTTTACTGTGTCTTTCCTCTGGGCAGTGGTCAACTGTTTGCTTGGCCTGCTATGGTCATTGGGATAGGAATCCAAGTAGCAGCTTTGGTTATCATGATTTCTCTTCCACCATATGCTGTAGAAAAGCAAATAAATTCACCTCTTCTGTAAGATTCACAACCCTTTGGAACTCCAGCTACCTCATGGCTTTACAATACACCAGGGCTCCAGCTAAGCATGAGTGATAGCTTAACAAACATGTTTGCAGGTAGAGGAGATCTCCTTTTCACGATGATGGCACTTGTGTGTTGCTTTGTTGTGATTCTGTCCTCTGCCATATTTTGTCCCTTTTCATATCCAATTTATTATCCAGGAACACACCTAGGGATGTTATTGTGAGGGTTACTCCTTCCCACTGAATCTGAGATTTTTTCATCTAGTCGAAAAGGTTTGTATTGTGCTGCTGAACTGATGTTTTTAATCTTCTTTAAGGTCTTTCTGCAAAACTGTAATATCCATGTTTATATTGTCAGTTTTCAGCGTTTTCCCAGTTCATTACAAGTGGCCTATTTTAGTGTTGATTTCCACATTAATCTCTAGAACCTTAAGGATCTATTCCTTTAAAATACTTTAAGATGAGACTGCTACTAACAGAATGTGGGTATATCAGTAAAATTCTTTTCCATCTGCTTTCTATCATGTATCATTATTCTGTTTGTTCATATCTAGTCATGTTCTGAGTAATGTGTCACAAAATACATACAATTTTATGCTAGTTAAAGATCCTACAAAGGTATTATTGCTGTATAATAGTAGGAGCATAATCATATACTTAATTTTTCTACATTTTTCAAGTTCAATCATTCCTTTAACAGTCTGGTTGCATTTATGAAATAGAGAATATGAAAGGTTCTCTGGGATTTTTTTACTCTTGGAATATAAACTTGTGTTGTGCATAAGACATGGCATTTTGTGGTGAGATTTTATTCTGTTATTCAGAAGATATTTGGCTAAGTGAAGATATCCTGTGAATACAATACCTGCAGTTTCAGTGAGGTATTCCTGGAAGATTTTTAGTTTTCCTATCTGGTCTTCTGATCTTCATTTTCATTTACAAATAATTCTTTTTCCTTACTCAGAAGAGATCACTGCTACAAAATTTTACTATGCCTACTTCTTCTTTTATCATGTATGCTCAAATTTTCAGATTACATTTTTTGCAATGTAAATATGATACTTATAGAGGGTAATGTAACAGGCTGCATCTCCCCCTGTGCTTTATGAAAAAGGAGGGTTCAATTCATCTGTAATTGTATTGTCTGATCAGGTGTCAAATTCCTGGTGACCAGATATCCACAATGGCTTTAACATCTGTATGAACAGTAACTGGGGCATGTGTCCCAGAGCCACCATAAAATAGTTGTGTCTTTGTCTTTAAAGAGAATGGTGACTGTATGATGGAGCCACTTTTGGAATGGGATTGGAGGAGGGTGTAATACACAATCAGTTTTGTACAGAAGAGCAGCTATTTTATTCCAGCTAAAGCCATTGCTTACAGATTTTCTTCTTCTGGCTCGCAGATTGAATTGAAATAGTCCACAGGTAATTAGGGTGACTAGTGAAGTTTTAAAGTGCTGCTCTATCTGTAGATATTTTGTAAATAATTTCAGTGCTGAAGAAGGGAGTGCTTTTTCTCATCTGAGTGTTTCTAGGCTCAGTCTGCAGTCGTTGGATGTTATGTGATAGTGAAGGACTTTCTGTTTATCACATATTTTTAACCTTCCTTTTGAGAATCTGAATAGAGGAATACTCTGTGAGTTCAATATATAAGAAATGTTTTCAGGTTAGCTGAATTGTCTTTTAAACTATTCCAATTTATGGTCAACATTAGAACTGGTCACGGTGTTCTGCAATGGTTATGTTACCTTGGGATTTAAAAAAGCATAACCTTCCTTTTCTCATTCTTTATGTTGTCAAGGGTCTTTGCCCATTTGACTAGTGTGCCATGGGACTTAACTATGCATCATAACTCCATGTCTGTAATTTTTCTGAGACACCATGTTTCATCCTCTGAATATGGTCTTTTTCCTTTGTAGCTAGAAGTGCAGCTTTATACATGTGGTTGTATGAAAAGTATTTCTTTTAAGTAAAACATTTTCAGAGATTCTATCATTTCATTCTAGTAGCTGGCTCTCTTCATTATCATTTGCTGTGTTGTCAGCAAACGTCATCAGTAATGAATTTGCAATTTCTTGAAGGTCATTGATAAAAGAGTGAAACAGTATGGGACCAGTAACCTATCATGGCAGATCGCTCTTACAAATGCCCTTAATATAATTCCCTGTTTGCAATTACATTCTGAGACTTACTGATTTGTCTGTTTCTAATCCATTCTAATCCATAACATATTTTTGATGTTAATTTTGTATCATTCTTGCTTTGAAGTCCTGGACTGGTGCTCTGCAAGCTAACACGCAGAAAGTATTTTTCACTGAAGTCAAGTGGGATGGTTTGCTTCAAACCAGGTGTAAGTAAAAGGTGGCCACAGATTAGAGGCCTGAATATTTTGTTTGAACACACAGTGATGAATTTTTATTAATACAAGCAAAGTTACTCTAAAAATTCCTAACTTCTAGGTTTAAGAAGCATAATACTGTATTGATATCTAATACAAAAAACATGGAGACAGTCTCTATTTGGATAAATTTTTTCTGATTTTTCTTCATATAATTTTCTAAATTAAGAGGAATAATTTTTCAAGCTTGAAATTACTTATAGAATAATTTGATTTGAGAAGACCTGTTATTTGAAAGTTTGAAATAAACATGCCATATTTGCTATGCAACTTCAAAAATCAGTCTATGAAAGCATTGTGCTTACATTGTGCAATACAATTTCTTATGAGAAACTTTGAGTAAGAGGTATTGGAGAACTGCTGTCTGTCTGTCACTGAAGTTCACAGTAAAGTCCAGTTTCTGCGGTTTTCTTTTTTTTTATTATAACTTTTACTACTATTAATATTATTCCATAATATTTACTTATTAATAGTAAGACTAATAGTTCAAGAGTTGGACTCTATGATCCTTATTGGTCCCTTTCAATTTGATATATTATTCTATTGCTTTATAATGTAGCTGGAATTGGTTTTTTTTGGTGGTCTGATGATGGGGATTTTGGGGTTGTTTTTTGGTTGGTTGGTTGGTTGGTTGGTTGGTTGGTTTTTTTGGTAGGGTATGGATTTGGGTGGATCTTATTTTTTAAGAAATAGTTTCTAATTGTGGAAACTTGTGACAAAATACATGACAGGAAAATGTGCAGAATTTTGTTTCCTGGTATATGTGGTAATTCTGATTCCTGGTAGGGTTTTGCATCAGTACTGATACAGGATTATTATGAAAGCTGCTCTATTCTTAGCTCATATTAAATTCTCTGTATTGAGCTATGGTACTATGGATTATTTCAACTCCGTGTAGTGTTTCAAGTGTAAGCTAGAGTTTATTGCCAGGTGGCAGGAATGAGGCATATAAACATTTTATGGACAACAGATGCAGATAAATGGAGAAATTTATCTCATGAACGGTATACTTGTTTGGCTAGGAGATACAGCCCTTAATAATTCCTCTATGCTGACTGATATTGGACAATTAAAAGCGTATAAATTACTACAAGAGTAATTACTGCAAAGAGAGAATGATCATAACTTTCTATGCAGAAAAGCTGCTTCTCAAAAGTGTTGCAGTGAATTTTTTTTCTTCTACATTGTAGAATTGAAGAATGATGAGTAGCAGGAAAAAAACCCACAGGTCTCCTGATCTCCTATTACTAAATTACAGCTAGTCCTTTTTATTTATCTTTATATTAAAGGGTTATCCCAATTGCATGAGATTTTCAGAATGCTGTTGTATTAGAAGCTAAATAAATATGTAATAGAAATGCAAATACATTTGGCCATTTGTTACAAATATATCCTCATTGGCTGTTGAGGGTAAGGTAGAAGCTGTAATCTGTTTGCTTGGATATATTTTCCCCCAGGATAAAACAAACCTGCTATAGTCCTTAGATTTATAAAGTAGTTGTGCAGAGCCTGATACTTAGCTCAGTTACAGCTATCATATTCAGGTCCCTAAAGTCTACAGAGTTGTATTAGGGTCTGTGAGAAGAGAATCAAGTCCATAAAGTACCTTGGCTGTCTTGTCTGGTGTTTATTCATGCTGCTGAGGCTTTTCCTGGTTAAAGAAAGCTTTTAGATTGAGGGAAACAGATGGATATCATTTGAGAAAGATAGAAGTGAAATAATTTATTCTAATAAATTTTACTGAAATAAAATGTCATGATATACATTACAAAGTTGTGGTCATTCTTTAAATGAATAGTACTAGTAATAGCATTTAAAAATTCTACCTAAGTGTGCATTTTCTGTGTAAGTGGGCTTAATATATTTTTGCAACTTGATTGCCATACTATTTTTTTTTCTGGATTTCTGTAAAAACAAACTGAAGTGAAATTCGATAAACCTCAGCCCTGAAATTATTTTTAAACAAAGTTTCGCTGGTGACAGCTTATTTTCTTAAGTAAACAGATTCCATATGTGGTATTAAGTAAATCATTTTGTGATTTGATAGTGGTGTATTAGGGTGAGACATCCTGTAATGTAGCTATGTCTGAAGTTATTTACTGTTTTTCCTCTGCCAAATTGTGATTGTTTAGTCTGCTAACACTTGTACTGAAGTTTTTTCTGGGTAGTGGTTAGCAGTTGTTTTCAAAGCAAATGTTAAATCTAAGAAGACATTCCTTTAGAAAAAATCCTGTTCTGGCAGAGGACCTTGATTTGTGTTCTTGTTCAGTGTTCCTTTACTGTTTTTGTATGGCTGTTGAAATCTATACCTTATATGATCTCATTGTACTGCCTGCATTTCATTAATGAGTGACTGTTTAGGGCTTGGGGAGTGAAATATTTTTCATATGACACTACCCAATATGAATGCAGTGCACCAGCTGCAAAAACCACGGACCGTCTGATTTTGTGGTTTTGAGGGTGTAAAAAGTTCAATTGCTTATACTAGAGCTTATATCTGTACATTATACATCTGGAAACGGAACTACTGTAGACGTGGAAGGAAAAACAGAAACCCAAGTTCTTTACCCATGGTTCAAATGAAGATGAAAAATACATATCATGCAGTGTGCAGAATTATTGTTACTATATGGCATTAAAATACTTTTGCATAATAGAATAAGGTATTAAAATTTTGCCACAAAATAAATTTTTTAAGGAAGATGACAAGCAAATGTGTCATCAAGACACATCAAACTGCTTCATCAAGAAAATGTTAATGATACTTAAATGCATTTACTTTTCTCTGTTGATATTCTTTGTTTCATTTCCTTGTTTAGAAGAGAAAAACCATTCTCTTAGAGCCTGGTTGGACATTATCCTGATTAACCAGAATGGAAGCTAAAAATATTCCAGAAAATTGTATTTCATCCATAACTTGGGAAGTTTTAAACTAGTCTTGAATTTAACAAGTCCAAACATAACAATCATTCCAGTTGTCACTGTTTTAGGATTCTTTCTTCAGTAGAATCAAAGTATAAGCAACTACCTATGAATCTGTGGAGTAATATGTTAGACATGTTATCAAATAGTTCAAAGTTGCTCTTTTAGATGACCAAGTAAAAGAAATCAAATGAAGTTCAAAGGGTTTTACCAGTCTTAAATTCTTGGAAAATTTTTCTGGGTGTCTTTTAATATGGTGAAATTTATCCTCATTAGAACAAATTGCAAAAATAAATTCTTTGTTTTTGCATAAAGCCATAACAAGAATAAACACCAGTATTCCGGTTGGGAATTGATCAGGTGGTAGTGAATATATAACTATTTCATGTTACAGGTGAGGTTTGCATAGTTGTTTCCTTCAGACTAATCAGAGGAGTGCTTATGTGTTTTCTGTGAGTGATATGCCTGAGATTTCAGAAGGGGCAAAGTTGAGAGGCATTTGATTTTGTTTCTGATGAAAAAGCACCTATCTGTGTTCATACACACACAATGTGTGAGCAATTCTGAGATGCAGTTTGGACTCTTCTCTGCAAGCAACAGAGAAGCCAGCATTCTCAGCACACTGCAACCTGTTGAGGACAAGCACACAGCCTTCCCCAACTGCTGCTGTTTGGGTCATTCAGTCAAGTAACACACTAAATGTCATGATTTATATCTTGAACCAGAGAACACTAAATAAAAGTTCCAAATATCAAAAATAATAGCAGCCAGCACACAACCAGTTCCTAAGATGAATTTTATTTGAACAGATAGGGTCAAAAGCTGAAGAGTTTTGTAAAATATCATTCCTTTCTGTGAATAAAGAATAAACACAAAGCAGTGCTAAATTTGTTATACACTTTGTTCACTGTGAACTTGTCCTTCCAGCTCTCCATATAGGTTCTACCATCACACAGTACTTTTTGTTGACCATAAGCCTCGATGACAAATTTCTCTGAATCATTGTTGAATGCCACTTAAATGATCATGATGCAGCAGCTATTCAGTGTGGTTATAAAAACCATGACTGAGAATTGATTCCACTCATAATGAGGATCAGATATGAGTATCTAAATGAGTATTTTAGCAATCATTTTGCCAATAGAGAAAGGAGAAAAAAAAACAGAAAAGTTTTTAGCTCTTTTGGTGACATATAAAAAATTTTGTTATATTTAAATAGTTTAACGAAATTGCAAGTTGTCCACCTCAAATTTTTATATTTGGCTTTGTTTGTTTCTTTTTCTTTTTTTTTTTTTTTAAGGGCTTTAAAAACATGCACTTTTTATTGTTCCTATCTACTTTTTGAGCTCTGAACCTTTCAGGTTGTATGCTTTTAATTTGTATCCATGAGAACTGGAAAGTTATATATATATAAAAAAAAAATAAAAGGTAATTCTTGTAAAATTTCTAGATCCCAACGTTCAAGCTTTAGGAGAAAACACCAAACATTATGAGATTTCAAAAAAAGCTCTAAGTATCATCACTGAAGTTATGCTATGGAGAGTAAAATCAGTTTATGTACATGAATGGGTGAAATGGTCTGGCTATTGAAATTGATGTGAGCCTTTTTCCGCTGAGATCATCGAAGGCTGGATTTTATTCTCTTAATCCTTTTCCTGTCATATCCAGGGTTAATCTGCTTGTCCCATGTCTCTGAATCCTCACCTCTAAATGGGAATGCTTCCTCCATCTGATCAATGGTGAGTCGGTTTAGAGGAGAGAGAGGCTGGGCTAATCCTCAGAGGCAGCAGAGTTGTTATAAAATTCAAATTATTCTTCCTTGTCACATAAGCTAAGGAGGTTTAAGTTCATTGATCAGGACCCAAAGCCATCAAAGTTTGTGAGATGTAGAAGGCATAAACAAGATGTTTGTAATAAAAGTGTAATTACAAATGGTACTAAAAAATGACCAATTATTCTTACCTTGCTGACATCCTGGTCTGGCTGTGTTGGGATCTTTGTAGCTACAGATTACTTTGTTAGTTACTTAAATCTGTGCTACTACTCTAATATAGTTTTCGACCCAGGCTGGCTCTCCACAGGGTCAAAAACATTCTGAAATTTTGTTCTTTTCTGTGCTAAGAGATTTGATAAAATACAGCATTTTGAATTTACCTAGCCTGTAGGAATAACCTGGAAAAACTAAAATGTTCAGATAAATATCTTTGTAAAAGGGGTATGATACCCTCAGCAAATAGTTTATGCAGAGATTTAGAATTTTTTAGAAGTGATTAATTTTAAAGTTTTCCATATCATCATATTCATTAAAAGTTGAGTAATTGAATTATGGGATTTTTTATGCATTTTTTTAAATCAAATTTTTATTTACTACACTTCCTTTTGGATGCTAAATAATAGGTGTATTAATTATTTCTATTCTCCTCTTTTGATCTGTTTTTTTGACATTTGATAATAATAGATAATAATAGATAATAATACATTAGCTTTTTGATTTCAGTTTTAACATGTTGGTTTTGATCAACTTTCATTTATAACCCAAGACCTAATTCCTTGATGGTTATTGGTTATCCATATTGTGTTATCCTATAGGTAGTGTTGAAATAGCTTTTTACATCAACATGCAACACCTTATGTTTGTTTCTGTTGAATGCTGTTCACTATTTTGTTGTCCAGTAGCTCAGCCTTATTAAGTCCTGTGATTTCTGATCTGAGTCCTATCTCAAATTCATTAACAACTTAACCTAATTTTACTCATCTTAAATTTTCTTATCTTCCATCTTTTATCCCAAAGTTTCTGTATACCATTAACTTCACTTTTGTCCTGTGGAACACCTATTTCTCTGTGCATTAGTAAAGGTTGCTGTTTAGTGCCTTCTGAAAGTATCATTCAGATCAGTGATACAACTGATGATTCAACAGGCATTTAATTTAAACTGAGCTGGGATGCTCTGTTGCCTCCCCTAATTTGCATTGAATAGAGGCTTCCTTGACTGTAACTGGTCCTTCATATCTATTTGCCCTTCTTGGATAGGGACAGTTTCATGCAGATAAATAAATATAATTGTGTTTGTTTTGACCTGTCTTACACTTTATTTATTATTTAGGAACTATGATGTGGTGGAGTATTCTTAAGTAGGATAAAAGACTCCAAAATATTTATTTAATGTAATTCATCTGAGCATATGTAGTCTTCCTTTTTTTTTTATTAGCATATAGCCAGTCTTTTTTAGATTTCCACATTTGCATGAGCTTCTCATTTAGAAGACCTAACTTGTCTGATAATATGGAATTATGTGAAGTGGATGAAAATATATAAAATGGTGCTTGGAAAAATAAAGCTTTTTTAAATGGAAATGGAGCTTGTTTAAAACAAAATTCTTAGCAGTTGTGGATGACCTAAAATTTTGTAATGTTCTAGTTGAACTGAAATCAGTTATTTTGCTGACATAATTCAAATAAATATTGAATTTAAACTCAATTAGAAATGTTTTCCTGGAACCTCAAATGTCTTGTTTGTTTTCTTTCACAATCCTGAAAAAGATAAATTAATTGGTACACCCCATATTAAGGGGTAAACAGGATTTATTCACTGACTAAACTGAGATACACTGATAATTTTAACAGGGTTTGTCTGTGTAGAAATGATGTCTTTGCCAAATAGCATGACTGAATAGCAAACCTCTTTCTATCTGTTCCCTTTTGAAACATTAATTAGCTTTTGAACTCTGTTAAATTCATACATAACAATTTTGATTTATCCTTTCTATTTAGATATATAAGGATAGGGGAAAAATACTATTTTATATACCTGTTTAACATGCAAGGGATGGTTAAACAAATAAAAAAGTAATACATTCATAAATAATATTTAAATAACAAAAGACTTGTGAAGAATAAGATACTAGGTCAAATATCCAAATACATTGCAGAAACAGGTATCACAAACTGCCTTTACAAAACCCAGCTGCAGATGCCTGTAGTGTAGACATCAAGATCTGAGAATATCATCTAGATACTCATATAGCCGATGGAAAGAAATCGACATTTATAAAGGAGGGCTTAGCTTAAGAGAGATGTTTAAACTGCTTTTTTAGGTTCTGGATGTGTAAGAGTTTATAGCTCTTTGAGCTAGATTATGATATAACTGCCTACATTATGTCTGTACTCATAACTGTCACCCCCTAAAGCACAAAGAATGAAATTACTTTGTTTTTTTTTTTTTTTATTAATCACTCTTCATTTTGTAAATTCCTTGTACATACATGGCATTTTGTTGGTATAGTCTAATTTGATTTAGAAGCTTATTTAACTTGTTGCATAGTTCATCTACACAAAACATTACACTTGCATCATTGCTTTAAAATGAACATATATGTGCTCAAATAATTTAGTGTTAGATCTTTACTTCTCTGTTAGAGTTATGTTTCATAGCCAATTAAAAATCAAATGGAAAAGTGTACATTTATTCATAGTGGCACATAGGTGGGGTACCTTAATTGAGCTAATTTGCCTCCGAAATACTAGGTTAATCGTATTTGTTATGCTTGTAATGCTTGTAAATCAGAAAATGATTGCTTAATTGTAAATTACATATTGATTAAAGCTCATGTGTGATTTCAAAGGATGACTATATTTAATTTGCATAGTATACCATTCTACTGAGAAGGTGTTCATTTCTTTGAGACTTTGGAATGAGTGTTTCCAACAGATGCTTAGAGTATGCTTAGAAGTTCATGAGTGATTTAATTTGAAAATGCTTTATATATTCTTTTACTATTTTTCTTTCAAATGTTTTCACAAGTTACTTAAAAAATAACAAAAAACAGTATTTTCTAGTTCCAGTGGGTGAATTCAAAATAAATACAAGCCTTCATGAACATCTACTATTTTAGAATGAGCTAGAAATTAAAATTATCACAGCTTTGAAACAAATGGCCTACTTTCAGGTTGACAGGAAAAAAGTCTATATTGCTACTCCTTTTTTAAAAACAGAATTCAAAATCACTATTAAATGCAAATTCCCTTTTCAATGTCATGCTGGTGTATTACACTGGAAATAGGTTTGTTTTTCAAAGTGTACATTCATCTTAAACAATGCTAGGTTACATACCCCTGAAGTCTGAATGTTGTATTCTTTTTTCATTGTGGTTAAAGAAAATCAAATCTTTTCACAAAGGCAGAAGTTTTACTTATGGCAATTTAAGCCTGATTGAAGAATAGACTAAAGAAGACACACCCACCTCACCCCATTTTTACATGGAAAGTTTTTACTTCACAGCCAAAAATACAATAGCAATGTTACTGGTAAATAATCTAAGCACAACTATCAGTCCATAAAATGTATCATCTACAGAAAACTGAATTCTCAGCCAAATTCAGTCTTCTAATTTAGGAATTAAATCTCTAATGATATGTGAATTCAGATAATTATTATTATGCTCAAAGAGAGTGCGAGGATTTTTCTCAGATTATATTTTAGGAATTCCATTGATTTAATACTGTGATGTTCTTAATTAAAAATTTATGTACTTATACAATATTAACCGCAGAACTTAACTGGAGAAATTCCATAACACTATTGTCCAAATAAAAATACGTCAGTAGTAGGGACTTAAGGGAGGTATTGTGATTGTGGTGTGCCAGACAGTATGAAAGAATGTGCTTTGTGATTGTGCTGGAATAAACAGTGTTGGGAACACAGGATCATGGAGGACATTGCTTGAGAGCAATCAGTATGATAACAAATATAAACTAAAATATACATAATTCTTTTTGTCTTACAGTTAAATGAAGAAGTTCTTGAAGACATTACTTATAGCTGGTCAAGATAACACATAGCTTTGTGCCTGAGTTTTAGCCACTCTTAGATTTTGTCTTCCAGTTTCAGAAATATTTTCAGTTACATTTATAGTTTTATCATTACAACATGATGTATCTTCTGGTAGGACCTGTAAGGGCAGATCAGGGATTGGTGACAAATGCAAATGTGAACATCTCCTTAATGGAGTGGTAATATTCAAACTTGGCAATACTTCTGCTTATTGTCTGGATATTTATTGAGATGTTAGTAAATTTGTATTCTGAGTCACTACTTTAAAATTGTACTGCCCAATACACTTACGAGTGTTATATTTTTGTTAAAATTAAACATCCTTCTTTTTGTTTTTGTTTGGTTTTTTTTTAATAATTCATGATCAAATTCAGTTTAACTTTCTAACTTATGTTTAACCATGACAGTATTTATCCTTCAGTTGGTTTTCTAGAAGTGATGTTGCTTCTAAAAATTCAAACCTTTTTATAAGACTAAGTCATCCCTTTAGTCTGACCTTTACTTTGATTGGAAAAGAAGTGTTATTAGAAATGTCTTATTAGAAAGTAAATTAAAATTATTTTTAAAAACACCTCTCATCTTTATTATATATGTAAACAATACAATATCTTATTGAGTGATTAGTTTAAAATCTGCGTCTTGCAGTATTTTGGAAAAAAAGTAGACCTCCTCTAGTCACACCACTCTCAGCTATTCTGCTTAGCATATTTGTATGAACCAACTGAGTTCATAAGGTTTTGAACTGGTATGAAATTAAATGGAGAAAGTATTTTGCCTTTCCTGAAAGATTCCTAGTTTGGAAATTGGAATAGCACTGCAGTGAAATTTGTTTTAATTTTATATTTGGCAATTTCCAATGGATTGCTGGTTTGATTTTAATTTTTTTCTGTAAAAGTTTAGTGTTAATACTGCTTTTGTTACCATTATGTAAATGTCATATTGAGTCTATGCTTAAAAATAGGCTATTTTAATTCCAATGAAATTTTAAATCTATTTTAAATGCCTCCCTATTTAAATTTTAAAAAAGACTTCAGTAAAATACATTATTCTTGTTGTCATTGTTAGATTGTTAATCAGTGTGGATTTTATTCTTATTTATATACTAGTAAGCATATACATAGTTGCAAGTAGTTATAAATAAACATGCATTTCTTTTTTTGAGAGCTCTAGATTTAATTTCTGAATGGTTTCTCTAAGTGCTAGCATTTTTTTTAGAAAACTTTCTTTTAATAAAGAGATTTTTAAAACTCTGTAGGGAAGTATTTTTGTTCTTATATGGAATTTTTGTGGGCATCTCATAGTGAACATAATGTAAGCAGTGAGAAATCCATTCTGTCCAGAGAAAAAGAAAACAGTGCTCATGAGTATTTAACATGCGTTCCAAAATAATTGCAGATGCCAACTTCATTTGGCATTATTCAACTTCTCTTCAAACTAGTATAACAGTTGTTTTAAAAGTCACAAGTATTGATCTGTAAATGTGGAATTTCTCCTTCCAGAATTTCTTACGTAGTTCTATCAATATCTAACTTTGGTTCTAATTTGTCTGGATAGTATATTTCTGGATGACCTGGAAAGCCTGTAGCTTTGTAATACCAGTGTACTCAGAGATGAAGTAAAACATGCATATTAACCTTTTGAATACACTCTGAAGTTTTAACAATACATGAAAATTTTAGTGGAATACACTAAAGATTTTTTGGAGGAGGAGAAGCTCAAGTCAAAAAAATGCAAGTAAGGCAGGACCTGGACCTACCCATGTACTTGATACTATTTATCCTATAGATAAATACCAAGTCTTACAGAATTCTCTCTGCAAGATCTAAGGAATACCACACCACTGCACGAGTGCATGTTTTTAGAAAGTTTCTGCCCCTTAACAGAACTTCATGTGTTAAGTGCTATAAACACTCACCAGCCTCACCAACCCAACAACAATAAATAATTGTTGGTAGAATATTTTACTCCCTATTTTGGGCTTTTGTGTCTTCACTTATGCCTTTCTCATCAGCTAAAAGTGAAACCTTTCTTCATGCTCTGGAAGCCCCCAGAAACCATGTCCTATATTTGCAAAATTATTTTCTTCCCAGGTCTGGCAGAGTAAGATATCCTTCAGTGTTTGAGTTCTTCCTCTTGGAATCCTTACTTAAAGCAGCAGAAGAAAAAGCAGCACTGTATTTTTGATCATGTATTTTTGTGCAGTGTAATACAAACATGAGGTAAAATGGTTAAGAGATGAAAAGACTTCCTAAAGAAGTGGATTTTAAAAAGGACTTTTAAAGGGAATTTGAAGTACAGGTTTTTCTTGCATAAGATAAGAAAAAGGAAGGCTTAGTCAGTGAGCATATGAGTGAGGAATGTGTTTATGTGTATTCATTTTAAAATCTGGCTATCTTAATCAGCAACTGCCATGAATCTATTAATTAACTGGTTTTTGTTATTTCTGAGGACAATCCAGGCTGTGGGAAGTAGGACTGAATTGCCAAATTTCACCACAGTTGTATAATAGTGTTCAAGAGAGTCTAAACCAAAATTTTTTGTATGTGTGATCATATTGAGGCATTTGGAATCAAATAAGCCTTTGTACCAACTACTGAAGCAACTAATCTCCAGCAGGAAAAAGAACAAGTTATTTTTAGATTGATGTCCTAACCAATATGTCAATATGACACCCAGGCTGAATTTATGCTTAATAATTATTATTAGCCGTTCCCTCTGTCCCATAGTCACTATGTGGGTATTCAGCAGCAAAGAGCATGTCTATGTGGAAGTCTTCAGAGCACATGCTGGAGCTTGACCAACTGGGACTTAGCAAAGATAGAAGAGAGGACACTTCTCTTATGAAAATGGGATAGGATAGGAAAAGAGAAGGAATTAGGGAAGAGGGGTGCAACTTAAAATAATTACAACAAAAAGGGAGAAGAACATTTTTCAGGAGAAAATTTCTATACGCTCTTTCTGGAGATACCTAAGCTTTGTAATAAATGGGGCAGTCCAATCCTCTTAAGGCTACTTGCTCTAAACTACTTTACTGAAGTAAAAAACTCTGCATTCTTAAGTGTAGAGAAAATAGTAATGCAATTTAGATTTGACTACTGTCAAACTTCCCAGTTGTAAATTCACTCTCAGCACTGCCTCTTGTGGAGAAGACCAGAAAATATGGGGTTATTAAATACCTATAAATTTCTCCTTTTGTTTATCTTAACTTCTTCCAGTCCTCGAGAACTTCTGGCCCATGTTTGTTAAGGCCAGATTTTGCTTTTCTATTTTGGATTTGGTGCTGTGTGAAAAGATGGGTAGTCCAGTCCTTCTAACTTGGACTCATCACAGTGTGGATAGATCTCAGAAACTCCTGAAAGACTTTGTGACATCCTTGATACTATTACTTCCACTTGAAATGTGAGATCTCTTTCATAATGATATGAAAGATATAAAGATTTGAAAATGTAGGTAATCTTCCATATCTGTCAACAGTTGGTACTAATAGGTTATTTATTTTCATTGTTTAGAAATAAAGAAATGTGACTATTACATGAATAGCCAAGTAATAGCTTTCTAGCAGAGGACTCCTAAATGCTTTTTTCAGCTAACAGCTGTCTACTCTAAAGTGTCTCGTGGCTTATAGATACTTACAGTTGGTTAGCAAGTTATCTCTTAACCCTTTGTTATATAAATGAACTGGATGATAGTTTTAATATATCAATTTGAGAGGTACATTTTAGCTGTGTGAGGCTCAGATGAGTTATACCGAGAAAGATGGGCCCATCTCTTTGATTGATATTTCCCATTGTATCAAGGCTGAGGTCATCTGAAAAAAATTAATCTCTGATTTACAATGGAAGTAATAAATTTGGGACAATAAAAGTTCTTCAGAGAACCTACATTGTCTGACAATTTTCCACTTAGACTTTTCAAGATCTGTGTATTTAAACAGTTTTAATCCATGTAATGTAGAGTATTGATTTTGTATGGTGCTTGAAAATGTCATGCAAGATTAAATCTTATAGCAATCTAAGTGTACTATGACAATGCAAGTTAATGTTATTAGCCAAACTTGTAGCATAAAAAATGGTATCAAATTTAGTTGACAAGACTTACAAGTGAATGAATTATGCTACCATTTCTTAATTATTTACTTCTCAAGCTTTCTAGAATTTATACTGGCTAGAGGTCAGCCAACCTGTGGTTTCTCAGGTTTGATCTTCATAAACATGAATGCAACATTAGGATTTTGCAATTCTCTTGATCTTGTACAGTATCCCTAGATTTGTTAAAACCCAGACTTAATTTTTCAGTAAATTCCTTTTGCTTTAATTGCTCTCCATTGGCTTTTGCACTTTTGGGATACAAATGGTCTCTCTGGATTTTAATAAACTGTCTTCCTTTCCCCTAAAATGAGATTTGCTAAATGCATTTAAAGAATTGTCTGGTTTTTTTCTTAAGCATTAATGGTTGAGGATTTTTATTAACACATTTTAGGTTTCTCTTATTTATATGCCTTTTTGTGGCATGTTGATCCTGGGTGGACACCAGGTGCCCACCACATTATCACTCCCCTCATCAATTGTACACAGGGCAGAGAAAAACATAATGAAAGTCTCAAGGGTTGGGATAAGGCCAGGGAGAGATCACTCCCCGACTACCATCATGGACAAAACAGGCAAATTTAATTTATTTTCAATCAAAATCAAAGTAAGATAATGACAAAACCCCCAACAACCTAAATCTTAGAACTCCATCCCTCCACCCCCATGTCTTTCTGGATTAACTGGACTTCCAACTCCTCCACCTCTTTCCTACCAGCAGCACAGGGGGAGGGGGAGCGAGGGCTGCAGTCATTCATCACACTTTGTCTCTGCCATTCCTTCCTCCTCAGAGAGAGAACCCTTCATGCTCTTCCCTGCTCCACTGTGAGATCCATCCCATGGGAGACAGTCTTCCATGAACTTCTCTCGTGTTGAGTCCTTCCCATGGGCTGCAGCTCCTCATGAACTGCTCCAGCATGGGTCTCTTCCATGGGGTGCAGCCCCTGAGGAACAGACTGCTTCAGCATGGATCCCTCATGGGGTCACAAGGCCTGCCAGAAAACCTGCCCAGCTCCTCTGTCCATGGGGCCACAGGTCCTGCCAGGAGCCTGCTCCAGTGTAGGCTTCCCATGGGGTCACAGCATTCTTCAAGCATCCACCTGCTCTGGCATGGGGTCCTCCTTGGGCTGCAGGTGGATCTCTGGTTTGGCTCCTTCAGCACCTTCTCTCCCTCCTTCTTCGCTGGGCTGGGTGTCTGCACAGCTGTTCCTCTCACATGTTCTCACTCCTGTCTCTCTGGTTGCCATTGCTGTTGTGCAGCAAATTTTCCCCTTTCTTGAATACATTCTCCCAGAGGCACTGCCACAGCTGGTGATGGGCTTGGCCTTGGCCTGCAGTGGGTCTGTCTTGGAGCCAGCTGTTTTGGCTCCATTAGATGTAGCATTTTCTCCCAGAAGCTGTTCCTGTAGCCCATCTGCTACCAAAACCTTGCCATACAAATCCAGTACACTGTTTTGCTAAAAATTCACTTTAGGGATCTGGCTGGTGTATGGCTGAGACTGCACTTGTAGCATTACTAACAGACTAACAAAGTTTTCTGCTTAGAAATCAAACATGAAGTGCTCACACTATGTTAATGAACACATCCAGCTTTTACATGCTATCTTTTCTGATCTGTAGCCTACAGATATTCCCCTAAAAATATGGAGGTGGGGACTCCTGACATTAAGTGAAGCAATGGCAGAAAAAGCTCTGATTTAACCAAAATTCTGTTGACAGTATCTCAGGTTTTGTTAGTAAACATTATGTTTTGGGAATGTAGTTATACTTTCAACTGTTTCTTAAGTGCCATGGCACAGTAATGTCAAAAGGATTACACTCTCTCATTCTCTGTGTTTACTTGGTAAGGAATTTATGGCCTTCAGACATGGATGTGTCATAAGTATAAGGGATATCACTGTAAATGTTGAATTTTGAACTGATTTATTGCCAGGCTCCTTAGCTTGGCTATGCTGTAATTCTACTAGAGGTGGAGCAAATTATGCCTGATTGCTTCATAAGATGAGTGTCCAGCAGTGAAGAAATCATTTGTGGTCCAGATTTGCACTGTCTGGATGCTGCTCCACCTCTCTGACCTAAGACACCTTTTTTCCTCTACTATTTCATGATAATTTTTTGATCGGTATTTTTTTATTCATCAAAAGCAGTCCAGTATTTGAGTACAATTTCTCTAAAATCTGGCAAAGAGAAAAGAAAGGGAGACCTCATTTTACTGAAAATAATGTTCTTTCTTTAAGTAGCAGAAAACTATATTTAAAATTAGGTATTCAGGTTTTAGTGTTTTTTTTTTCAGCTCAGATTTCTGTGTTTTATTTATTAGCAAATGTTTTAATTGAAGCAATTTAAAATTGGATGAATACTCTTCTAAGGTACAATGGGGACCATATCATCCCACTGAAAAGGCAAGAAAATCTCTAAACATGGAACAATTTATCTGATGAACTTACAAGGTATTGCCTTACTTAACATGCTTACTGCAAGTGACTGCTTACGTTTTAGATCTCATATAATCATTTCCATAATTTTCCACTTGAGAGTAAGGCAAATAATACTCAGTAAGCACTTATTAGACTGAAAACGGTGAGTCACATTTATTTTATTATACAGATGACAGTTTCAGAGATATGAAATACTAGAAAAAATACTTAATGATTGATATAAAAGGACAATGCTGTTCTGAAACACATACCAGCACTGAACTCATTTTTCATTATTTTAGTATTTTAAAATTAAGAATGATATTGTGACATACTGCCTCTAAATGATACTCCAGAGTACCTATGGAACAGTGTGTTGAATATTTTTTTCAATAAAGCAGAAGTCTGCCTTGATTTTTCTGCCTAATTAATTTGTGTATATCAAAATGTTATCTTCAGAGTAGGCAAATTAGAAGTATACAGTTGATTCCTGTTAGAATATAAATGTTCTTTGAAACATACTCAAGTTTTTAATTCTATTACCAAATGTATTACATAAATGTTTAAAACTAACCCTCTGTGTTGAAGATGAGTCCTGAGAGCCATGGAAGATTGAATTCTTTGGGGCTTGTTGGAAATTAAACCTCTGTAATTTTAATTGTGTAAACTTTTACATTAAAATTACTTCTGTTTCAAGAAGGTGAATCTCTTTAGGCTTTCTTAATGACTGTTTGAGATGATGAGGGTCTGACAGTACATTTTACTGAGAGTTTTAGTGTTGCAATTTAATTTTTTGCAGAGTACAGCAAACAACTAATTTGATAAGGATTTTGGAAAGTTATTATTTTTTAGAAGTTCTGTTTTTGAACAGTGTGTTTACAGCCATACAAAATGCTACATGTGCATAGTATTTTTGACTGCATGATATATCTTGTAGTCAATTTTTTTTCTCCCATTAATGTCCTCTCTTAGTGAGATAAATGATCAGACACTGATTATGATACTCATTCCTACTTCAGAATTTTCTCTAAGCACAAACTATGTGTTACTAATCAAAAAGATATTTCATTAGTTTTAGAATTTTTAAATTATTCTTTTAGAAGTGGGAGCACTGACAATGTAATAATTCTAAAATCTAATTGCTTTCACCTGTTAAAATAAGTAAAATACATAGTAGTGGAAAATATGTGTGCCTAAGAATGGAAAATAGTTGCACATATACCCTGAAGTATAGGACTTTTCTTTTTCTTTTCTTTTTCTTTTTCTTTTTCTTTTTCTTNTTTTTTTTTTTTTTTTCTGTCTGAGGGAGGTGTCTGTCTGTTTTGTACAGCTATGTCCTCTCAAAAGTCTGTGTGGCTTTTGAAAGGCAACGACTCTGCAACGTACAATATTTCAGGCGAGCAGCTACTGCCGAGTAATGAGGCATGGGAGCAGCTGGTATTGGTTTATTTCAGAAGCTTTGTGTCTGATTCTATTAGCCTACCTACAGATATAACTGCTCTTTCCACTGCGATCTTAGCATTGAACAAGTAATTCAGAGTTTTTAAACAGTTAAATGATCATTTTTGCATTTTGTTTGAAGTTTATTGTGTGAGGCTAATCAATGGTGAAGTAAATTGTGAGTATGCTACTAAAAACTAAGGCAATTCTTAACTAAGCAAAAGAACAGGAACTTTTATAGAAAGAAAAGATGAATGTTTGTCACTGAACCCTACTGAATCTAAACAAAGAAAAAGATTACCTAATAGTCTTGCAATGCATTTGAAGTACAGTCTGCTATTTGTTTGGGGAGTTGAATGGAATATATGTCTTAAAATATTTCAACAGCAGAAGTGGTGTTTTCCAGTGGGTAGATCTTAACATTACTAAATTACTGTATCTTTTTTCCCTAGTTAAGACTCATCATTATACTGTAAGGCAAAATAATTGAAGCTTTTTTTACTTGCCTGTGATGCATTTTAGAGCTAATTTGTACTAATGATGAATTGCCTTGTAGGGAATTTTATGCTGGTTTATTATTATTTATATATTTTCTGCCCAGTTTGTGTTAGTTAAGTGAATAATAACACTATCATTAAAACTTAATTCACATGTTAATTAAAAAGACTTATTGACAGAGAGCTGACTTATAGAGACAGTCAAAATTCACAAAACAAATTTTACCCCATGCACAAAATAAGTAATTAAAACTGAGAGCTGAAAATACTATACTTTCCTTATGCTAAAAAGAAAGTGTATTTTTGGTAAGCCAGTTGCGTAATTGTTCTCTTTAGGCTGTGGGTACTTCTTTGTTGCCACAAGTGGACACTGAATGGATACAATAGAGTCGACCTAATATTTTTTAGACATTAGCACAATGTGAAAGTGATACTTTTCCTAAAGGTGGAAGGCACTGTAACTTGTGCTGCTTGGTTTTTTGATAACTATTTCCCTATACTGTCATCTAAAAATTAGTTTTAAAAGAGTCATACTTATGGTCCATCGGAACTCTGATGAATTGCATATACCAATTAATGAAATTTGTTTGATACTTATAATAATAAATACATAACTTAAGATTAAAATATGACTATTTGGAATATATGTACATATTACTTTTTAGTCTATGAACTCTGTTTCTTCAGTACTCCTAATTTTTCAGATACATTACTTAACCTGACTGGATTAATTTATAGAGGAAAATCTCTGGCATGGTTGCCTATGAAAACAGTAGGTTTGAAGGGAAAGATAATCCTTACAATTCTCTGTCCATAATACCTTTGAGCTTAGGATAATAAACTACTATTTCAAATATCTAATCTGTGAAATTAGTAATAATTTTTGCTTATTTTTGGAAAAAAGTAACAAAATGCCTTTTCCAACTTGATTAAGCAGGGCAGTTACATGTACTTTAATTTAGTTTTCAGTCAGAGTGTAATAAAACCTCCAGTACACAGAAAATTAGTGATTGTCAACACTTTATGTTCAAGTAGTGAGTAATTTCTGCTCAGTAGAGTCATTCCACAGATTTTTTTTTCAGCTTACTGTACTCAACCATCATATCCAAAGCTTAAATTTCTCTGTATGATGTGTTGCTTGTGGTCTTAGTGACCTCTGGTTTAAAGTCCTTAGCCCTAAGTTTGGTCATCCAGTGTTGATTGGTTTTGGCCTCATTCCACTGTAGGTGGTTTCAATAAATTCTCTCAGGCTTTATGACAAAAATTGTTCATAAAGTAATTGGGAGATTTCCTCAGAGCACTCTACATCAAAGGATGCTTAATTGTCCCAGCCATGCAAGAAGAAAAACAAGATGTGAAGTGCTCAGTTTAATTAGGGCACAACTTTATTAACTCAACTGGGAGCACTACCCGGCAATAAATGCAGGTCATTGTTCTTTCCTTGATTGCTCATGGTTTTGGAGGACTGCTGTTTGCTTTCTTTTGCCAGCTCCAGTGATGGGACCTCATGGTTCTTCCCTTGTACAATTCCCTTCTAAGTTAGGGAATATGTGAAATAGGGATTTGTCCCTTTGGTATCACATAGAGAGAGTCACACAGGTTTCCCTTGCCTGTCCTGTGACTTTCTCATAGCTCCTTATTTAAGCCAAATATTCAGGGCAAAAAAACTATTCAGGAAAAAAATTCAACTAATACTATTTTGAAAAGGATATTCATGCAGTTAAAGAAGGAAATGGAATGTTATTTTAAGAGCATGAAGATGGGCATCAAAAATGTTCCCATGTGTCTGTGCTGTTTTGCTCAGCGTATCTTAAAAGCAGTGCTTTTCTGCTGGTTCCTTAAGACATTCTATAAGCAATTTAAGTGATTTTATACTTGACAGATGTAGCTAAGCTGCAGTGCAAGGCAAGGCTGCACTTTGCCACACATAGAGAAATGCAGTATATGAGCTGAGTTTCTCCAGACATGGAGAATGAAGTGACTGATACTTCTGGGAAGAAAGCAACTACTTTGGAACATTCAAGTGATACAAAGGCCCTGTATAGGACTTGTGTTTTCAACTTCTCAAGTTGGCTCTTACTGAATTTCTTATCAGGTTTTACTACCTCCTTAAAGAGGAAATAATTTGTCTACAATTAGTAAACCTCTGCTACCATGAAAAAACAAATTTTACCTGTTCTTAAAAAGGATACAAAAAATAAATCCCAATACTTTACTGAGGAAGATATTCCTCAGCCCCTTAAGAAGATAAAGTGCACCCTCTGATGTGGTACAGTAGTGCCCTTAGTATGCAAGGAACTTTCCACATTCTACTTTTAATAAACAATCAAAATTTTATAGCAAACATTTTCTATAAACCCACAGTTTCTAATTAAAAGTTTGTTTTGTGGAAGGAACTCCAGGTGGTATAATTAGTGAAATATATTTTAATGATAAATCTTCCTTGTCCTATTTTTTCTTAATAACAAAAGATGTCCTATGCATTTGAGATGCTCCCTATGGGTTGTATATAAGAGCTTGGTTAATTAGCTAATCAACTTACCCACCTTACCTTTTTAAATGTGTCCTGTTTCACAGGTGTAATCTCGAATTTTATTTGGGATAGAGGAGATAAATAAGGCATTTAGTGCTCACCCTAGCCTGCATAGAAGAGAAGATTTTGAGCTGTCCTTTGAATGTCAGTTTCTTAAGGGGCACATCAGTCATGGCTCTCAGCCTCTGGCCAGACTGCTCCACCTTCAAGCTATCCCTGTGTCTCCTACATCACTCCATTCCAAAGCAGAATAGCCTAGATGTTGTAGCATGACTAAAATATTGTTACTTCTCAGTGTTTCTAAAAAATAAAAAACCCACTTGCAGGCTCTTAAGACTCCCCTTTCCTAGACTTGTGATTTATTTGGGTTTCTCTTCTATTTTTTTTTTTAAAGTTGCAATGAATATATTATAGAACTGGTTTTCTGTCTTCCTATGCTTTATTTTCACTCTATAATTCCAATAGTTTTGAATATTTTATTCTAATATGTGGTGAGCAGTGACCAAGTTCAAAACTGTTCCATGTTTTCCTTTCTACGTTCTGTCTAAAACCATTTTTAGTTTCTGTTCTAGGTGTTTGATGTTGGATATTATTTCTTTCAAGGAAGGTAACTAGTTACCAGACATTTGGATTCAGTCTTGGATTTACTGAAGTTACTCCAAACATTGATAAGTGAGGGATTATTCTAGAAGTTCAGGTTCTCAAAACACCTTCCAAAATGAAAGGTAACAAATGGTAATTGCTGAAAAGATGTATCTGGGAGTAAGTTTGGTCACTGTTGGTGATTGTAGTCATATGAAAGAGATGGTAATTTTGTTCCCCTGTCTGTCTCCTCAGATTTCTTCTCCTTCTCTTCCTTATTCCCCAGTATCATTCTCAAAATCCCTCCTATAGACAGTAGGTTTCTGTGAACACCCCGAGCAGTGTAAAGCTGACCAACATTATTGCATTTCTGCCTGTTTTTCCCATGGTTCAGTCCTATTGACAGCATTCTCCTGAGATCCTAAATCATATATTTTAATCCAAGATTTCTGGCATCTTTATCATCTGCTAAGAAAAAGAACAAAATCAATTGTAAAATCAGTTTGATCACCACCTTGAGTTTCTAGCTGCTTTTGAATTTTATTAGGTAACTAACATCTAAGTATTCTGCAATATGTATATAGCTTACAAGGTATTTATGGCTACTTTTACTCAGATCCTTAACATTGATTCATTGGATTCAATGCAATTACAGAAGGTAGTATTTTGTATTTTATCTTGTGCTAATACACTGTGAATAAGGGATATGCATTGCTCTGTGTTGCAGAGCACTACCTTTTTTTCTTGAGGCTTTATTTCTCCTCCAGATATGCACTAGCCTTATTTCTTCTGACTGGGAAAAGAGCTTCTGTCCCTGTAAACACTGTTGACATGAATAGAGTTACGGCTATTCCTGTCATGTCTGGTATTCCCAATTTACCATATGCTTCACTGGTTTATGAAGAATTCTACCAGCTGCTTTGGTAGAGGGAAAAAAATTATATATATATATATATGTATAAAAGAAGATGTACATATCATGTCTGCTTTCCAAAGTAGCCAAAAGATGACAGTGGATTTAGTATTGCTCTATATAGTAAGTTGCATATTATGAAAAATATATGAATAGGTGAATGCTCTTTTTGCAGAGTATCTATGCAAAATAAAGGCAAAGTTTCACAAATATGTGAAAAAGTGAAAATACTAATAAATTATTATGCCAAGAGAAAAGAAGAAACCGAACTCCTTGATGTTAGGAAACCTTGCATGAGGCAGTAGAGTAATGAGGATTATGAATGTACAGTCATCATACAGTTTGTATGATGTGCTGTGTGAATGTTTTCTTACACATTGATATTATTAAGAGTTGATAGTAGTCACTCCATGGTAGATGTCAGAATGGTTCATGTGGTTTTTAATTTTGCATTGATGTATAGACTTAGAACCTCTAGCAGAACAAGCTCTGGAGTGCTGAGGGAAGCCAATCATGGTGACAGATGTAAAAGCATGGAAGGAAACCTGAGGATTTGAATGGTGTGGGAAAAGATGGTTATTGGAGATGTACAAGGAGAATTTTTACTGTCTGATACACTGTGCAGAGAGCATCACTATATTGGGGGACTAATGCATAATTCCAACCATATGCTTCCTGTGCATTATAAGAGACTTTTTGGAGTCTGTTGCACTACTCTTGCAAATATGCTGTTTTCTCTTCTGTTTCCCTTTTCCTGAAGTTCAAATGAGGAACTACTGTCCTCCCTTACTTTTTCATGGATTGGCCAAAAGCACATCAGCTCATAAAATCCCTGCTCATGAATGCTGCCAGTGTTTGTTCCAGAGGAACAAACCCCACCAACAGTAGTAGTTACTCCAACAGCATCTCTGACCAATGGTGATTTCCCTTCCCCTCCTCTGTTTTGTAATATCACTACAACTGCTTTTCCTGATCTGGATAAAGGTAAGATGCTTTTTCTCTTATTTCTCCCTTCCATAATTTTCTTTTCTGATGCAAGTAGAGACATATAAGATAAGGAAAAGATGTTACCTCACAGGTTTTCTGTAGGGTGAGGGATGTTATGAGTCAGGCAAAGAGAGACCTCTTTCCTGCAGTCCTGCATCAGCTCTGGTGAGCTACTTACATACACTGCTTGTATCAAAGATGTATATTACTCACATTAGAGAAGCTTTAGGAAAAAATAGGTGTCCAGGAAAAACTCTGTTACATAGAAAGATCTCTGCAGCAGGGCTCTGCCAGTATATAACACTGCTCAAGAAACATGACAGTACTGAATATCTGATTGTCTTCAGCCTTTGCCACTTTTGGGTCAAGTTTTCAAGATGAAAGTCAAATTCATTGAAATGCATTTCAGATATTCTTTGTAACTTTTTCAATTTTAACAGGAGGTAAAATGATATTTTTTTTTGCTTATAAGCCCTTAGTATTCATTTAGCTTTCTCATTCTGGCAGCTGGATTTTAATATGTTTATAGAAATTTTGGTATTCTAAGGTATAAAAACCAGTCCTATTTCTAAAAAAAATTAAAAAACGAATCCACATTCATGTTATCAGTGGAATCCACATGAAACCTGGTGCCTGTGTGGCACAGTAATTGTGACACAGCCTCTGTAATGGTGGGTACATTAACAATGCCTGTATCTTCTTTTTTCATTAAGCTTGGAGCAACCTCTCAATGGTGGAAGCTCTGTCACATTTGAAATGGCCTAGAAGGCCTAGAAGATATTTATTGTTGACTGACATACAAAGTATTTGTATTTATCTTCTCAAAACTGCATTAATAAAGTAACATACAAATCTAAGTTCCCCTTTTGTAAAAAATATGTTTATGAGAAATAGGGATGCGTATTTAAATAGGGAGGATAAAAAAAACCTACTTACATGATTTAACATGAGAAAAAATTGAGATCAACATCGTTGTTTTAAGTAAAAGTTAGCTAGATAGTAAATTCTTGAAATCTAATTATATTAACTCTTGGTAGAAATTCAAGGGAATGTCACTTGTCTACAAAAAAGGTTCATTGGAGCAGCTTCCATATGTGGTCCTGTCAGACATATATAGAGCAGTTTCTTTGTTAATTCCAATGCATACTGTTTTTAATTCTTGTTTAGTCATGATGTCCAGCCCACAACCCTGGATGCATCTTGAATAAGGTTCAGAGGTCAGACTGAAGCTCAGTCAGAGGTGTCTGCACTTGCAGTAGGTGGCAAAGTTTTGATTTGCAATGAACAGGGCTCCCACTTGAATCGGAGAAAACTGGAGAGCGATTTTGCTTGTCTATACTTGGGAGTCAAGAGTGGGATTAATTTGCCTAAAAAAATGTTTCTAGTGTTACTAGAGATGCCTTTAGATACCTGAGATGTCCATAGAGAGTTAGCAGATCTAATGGCAACTAAAAACTGGGCATGCTATGCTAGGTCAGCTCAATTAACAACAGTTAAACAGTTAAAATTGTGGCAACTAAGAACCCTTGTGAGTGGGTTCATTTCTCTCTAGACTCCACAGACTGTACAGATTGTAGAAGCACAAATTCATAAATTATTAGAAACTGAACATACATCTTAGGACCTAAATTCAAACATTTTTATGTGAAGCTAAATCCTGCTTTTGTACTTCTCTTTGAAAATACTAAGTCCAAATCATAAAATTTTTTTCCCTGGCATATAAGAGTATTTTAAATCTAAACTAGTTATTGTCAAAACATGTTAGAGGCATTTCTCCATGATGCAAAACTAAGGTTAATCTACGAAAAACAGATCAAAAAGAGGCAACTCAGGCATCAATTTTTATTGTGATAAAGGGAAGAAGTGTTAGGGAACAATGTCTTTTTCTGTTCTAGTTGTAATGGAAAGTGGTACAATCTCAGACTGAATTTTTAGGCAATTCCTGAGAAATTGTAAGTTTTAAAGACAATCTCTGGACTCTGCTTACCTTTGGTAGGGTCAAATACCACTTTCTGATGAAGTTCTTTAAAAGCAGCATAAAGGAAGCTTCTATATCACCCCATCTAGACTTTTTCTAAGATGGGTTCCTGACCTTTCTCTCCCATCTAAAGGAATTGAGGCGATCACGTGCGTTCTTAATCTCAGTGGCCAGTTTCAATACGTTGTCATATACAGTAGGAAAAAGGGAGATGTTTCCTCTTCCTTTTTGATTTTTTAAGGTTTTATTTGGCTCTTCCTATTATTAAAAAAATGTGGACTATAAGCAATTTAAGTTATTTCAGAATCTGTGCAGACAGCAAATAAATAATGGTAAGGAGAGTGAGAGGAAACATGATTACGACCCAGTATTGTTAACATAGCTAAAATATGGCAAATCTGTTTTAAAATAATGCTATATTTTAGTCTTTTAATATATATCCTCTTCAGATTTTAGCACTGGGCAAGAATAATTTTGGGGTTGCGACAGAAATACATTTTTCTGGAATGGTGGTTTCTCACTTTTGTCAATGTAATTTCTAAAGAAGGCAGGTTCCACTATTCCCTGTTTGCAAATTATGAAATATGACTTCATTTATTTGGAATTGCATGCTAGCCACATAATTCCTCCACTGTTTGGAAACCTAGCACACTGTGATTGCATTCAGGTGGGAATAATTTTGTAATTCATAATCCCAATCTCAGATTGACAGAATATTCTGAGTTGCAAGGGACCCACAAGGATCGAGTCCAGCTCTAAAGTCTATCCCTCCTCTCCAATCCCCAAATGGGTAAGCAGTGCTTCCTCTTAATCCCTGCCCATACACCCACCCTTGGTGTTACCAACCCCATGTTCTGGTGACATTGTACGGAGCCTTTGAATCTGATGCTGTGTAGGGGTTGTTCCATAGTCAGTAGCAGTCTGCCATACTTAGTATACTTCAGTACTTCCCCCTACCAAAAAAAGGAATTCCAGTTCACATGGATAGGTCACTCAATAATTTATCTATTAAGAGAATATATTCTGAAGACAAATCTAAGAATTGTGACCACTAATACAGGTATTAGGCTCATTTATAAATAAGTTAATAGCAGAAGCTTGTAATTTATTTCAAAAGAAGAAAGCACTGTCCATCAAACTGTGTTACCAAAGAGGGCTTTTACCAATATAATGGGTATTAATTTGGTCAGAAAAGAAGACATGTTTGTTTTAATCAACTGAATACCATATGGTCCTTCAAGATGGGCTAAATGCCATTTAGATTGCCTTCTCTAAGATATGAGGTAAGGTATGAGATGCAGGCTTGTCCACTTAGGCCTGTTCTGTGTTAATTTTTGCTTTTTCACAATTTTAAATAAGACAATAAGTAATGTTTTCAGTGAAGGTGATAGATTTTAAGGCTGCAAGGGACTGAAAGGAATATAAACTCTAGAATGAATGACTCAGATGGGAAAGAAGAGGGAGATAAGAAGGATGAGAGAAGGGAACTAGAAGTGAAAGAATCACTTATTAATGTGTTCTTCAAAATTAAGTCAAAGAGGATTTTTCCTAGTAAAGAAATAACTGGATGAAAGATGAGACTAATGGAAAAGCAGAGTGAGAAAACTGGACAAAGGGGGATAATGACATTAAAGGGAAGGCAGGCAGTGTAAGAGAAAAGAAAATGAATTCTAGGATCAAGAAACAATTTGATGTGTATAAACAAAACTCTAAATAGGAGATAAAACACAGCTAATGAGGTAAAATAATAAAAATACTAAAGATTAACCTGAGATAGAATTTCTCATTTGTGTACTATAGACTGCTATAGACTGCACACAATCTGACATGTCTAAACCGTGTAACTTGGTGGGCTCTAAAGGGCAGCCACTGCTCTCGTGACTCAGTTAAAATAGTTGTATGTTCTTGGGCTGGCAGGTGGTTTTCCATATTGTTTTCCAGGGT
>VZRX01023344.1:490239-508926 GCA_013398075.1 Notiomystis cincta | reverse complement strand
TTCATATCTGTGCATTTATTCTTGCATCTTTGAGCTCTTCTCAGCATTTGACAAAGTACAATAATAGTTACAATATTTGATCATTTTATGAAAGAGCATATTGGCTTTTAACCAGCATCAACTGGATCAATGGTTAGGATAAATTTTTCCTATCCCTACATTCTATTATATGGCATCAGTTAGAACTTGAATGTCATAGAATATTCAGCTAAGGAGTCTAATTAAAATCTTGTATAAATGTTTGTGCAATGTAATGCAGTGGCATGTGTCAGTATGCTAACAATAACTGTAAACCAAGCACATGGGATTTTTTTGAGAATAACATTCCTTCAGAATACTTACATCAGATGTATCCAGCCTTGCCTTCCATGGACCAGTTCTGGGTATACTGGGACTTCTTCCTTTAAGACATATCTATCCCTCCTCTCCAATCCCCAAATGGGTAAACAGTCTTTCCCTGTGCATTTCTGTTCCACTCTGTGGAAAACACACAGTTACATTCCCAGAACAGTCATAGAGAGAAGCAGTCAGGGAGGCAGGTGCTATTCAGGGCTCAAGTTTCTGTTCCCTCTTTGAAAAAAACCAGGAGACCAGATAGACTTAGACATATGACAGATCATGCATTTGTAAATTGAACTCAAGGGCTGCATTTTTAGTTTAGAACTTCCTGTCCTTTTGAGCTTAACAACCCCAGATCTGTCAACTCTTCTTTTATGCTAGAGGAGAGAATTTTGCTGGTGAGAAGAAATTATATGACTTAATACAATTTAAGAATAGAAAGAGAATAAGTTCAGAATTGTAGATAAGGAAATACTTGTTGCAAGACATGCCCCAAAAGTAATTAGTATAAAATATGAAAGTTGGGGAAAGGATAAAATTGGTCTAAATTATTCTGCAAGGTGTCTTTGATCAGACTGAATTCTTTGGTGGTGGAGTCTCTTGCTGTGGTTCATAGTGTGCCTGTATTAGTGGGGCCTCTCAGCTGATGCTTCCAGCCACTTGTAGTAAAAATAATAATGAGAATGAAGATAATAACATCCTGTTTGCTCTCATCCATAGTTACTAATAGAATGAACAAGCTATTTAGTCATTGTGTCTGATGTTGTAGTTACACAGTTGTCAATGCTATCTTACAGATGACTTTCTCAATTAGACTAACTAATCTTAACTAATCTCTTTCTAGTTTTTCTAACATGCAAAACCAACTTTTTTTCCCAGCTCCTCATTTCCTGTATTTCCTCTACCTTTATATTTCTTAATTAAAAAGTTGTTTTCTATATTATGTCGATGACCACAAAAAGATTAAATCAGTTCCTTGCCTCTCACTGAATGAGAGTCCACACTCAGCTTCTAAATTTCATTGAGATGATATATAATTTTCAGTTTAATGAGACTGGTAGGGCTATTTCATTTTTTTCATGCTCTGCTTAAGCCTTTAGCATGAAATGCTCTTCAGTGTTATCTGTGGTATGGGTTGAGAAAACAGAGTGCAGCCAACGCTTTTTTCTGATGCATAATGATGCTATTCTGACTAGAAGAAGTGTCTCTGAGGAAGTTCTTCACTGCTGATTTCATACAAACAGGAGATGCTTGGGGTAATTCACTTGAGTTAACCCAGTGCAGGTGTGGATAAAAAGTTGGATCTGCAGCACCATGTCCTTGTTAGCTCTGATTGTATTATTAAGGCATGGGAAACATAACTCAGTGTTCTTTATGCTACAGTTGTTGGGCTTAGTTGGTGGCAGTGAACTGTAGGAGAGCCTTACGTGCTTCTGAGCACACACAAGACTGTTCCTCGATCGATGTTGTCAGATTGGCTGGGAGGGCCAAGAGATTTGCCTGGCTCTCATTTTCTGAAAGATATTTATTTACTTCATCTCAGCCCCGTTTTTAATGTGTCTTGTATTTTTATGGCAACTTTTCTAGAGCAAAAATATTTCTCATGTTTTAGTCCATGACTGTATCTAGGGGATTTTCATACACAGTTATTCTACCACTGCTACTGTGGCTTTTTTCAGTTGTTCAGATTCCTCGCAGATGGGTGATGCTCTCTGGCATCTTGCCAGTTATAGCTGTGGCATACTAAAAGCAATCTAGTGTTTCTTCTAAGGCTGACACAGCACCCATCACTCAGTACCTTTATATAGTGGTATTTTGATAAAACAGCTTTTGTTTTTTGAACACAAGGTTCATAGGTGGTGGCACTTATCTAGATGGAGGCATGGGTTCATCCCCTTCGAGGTGGCTATCTGAAGGGTCTACTGTCAGTCAGTGACCAAAGAGAACAAATATGTCAGCACCTCTTACTTTGGGGTCATATTTGTTTGCATTCCAGCCATACTTAGAGCATTTGGAGTGTTTCAAAGCCATGAGAATAATCATGCAGTTCCTCAGCCATTACCCAAGTCTCGTGGGTTAACATTTAAATCTGTGAGATGAATGTGTCATGCTTGGCCACCATGACTGCTAATCATCTCTGAAAATCAAACCTAATTTTTTTTTTCTGTCAGTGACCAACATCATGGCTCTTGTGATCCAATGCTGCATTCTCAGGCTGAACATCAGACTGTGCAGATGAGGGGTTTCTGGGAGGGATGTTAAGGAACAGAGACAGTTATTTTGCCTGAGGATAACCCAAAGGGAGAGAGTTGCTTGCTACCTGTAGACCCCCAAATATATATTTTGCTCCATTCTCCTCTATCTTTCACTTAATCTCTCTCTCAAAATTGCTAAGATACTAGCTAAAAATAGCTAACACAATCTAGAAGCATTTTGTGTACTAAAAAGTAAACCCCAAATACCAGAGAGCAGGCTGATCTTACAGCAGTCTTTCAAGCGAGTTATACATCCTACAAGGATCCCTTTTCAGGACTGGAGTTTTTGCAATTAAAATAGGAAAAGTTTGCCTGCTTCATAAAGTGAGTTTTGGTTTTATCTTGGTTTTTGTGGGTTTTTTTGTGTGTTTTTTTTTGTGTGTGTGTTTTTGGTTTTTTTTTTTTTTAGTTTTTTTTTTTGTTTGTTTGTTTGGGTGTTTTTTAGGTTTTTTTGTAGGTTTTTTTTAAAATTTAAGAGCAGAAAGAAAAATTCTTGGAAGTGTGAGAAACAGATTGTAAATATGTGAAAAATGTATTTTTATTATTGTGTTACAGCTGCCTGTGCAGGAGGAAAAAACCCCAAGAAATAGAATGGAAGTGTTTTTTATTCTCAATGATAAAATTAATCACCTTGAAATCAAATTAACAGAGAGTATAGCATATACTTTGAGAAAGATCTGAAGCCACATTTTTACTTACAACCTTTGTTCCTTTTCCTTCAACTTCATTGATTTCTTCAAGTAGCATATTTTCCCTTAAATGCTTTGCAGTGTATTTGCAGAAGTTATTAGTCAGGTAATACAGTGTAATTGCTTAGTACCTTTAATGTAATACTAAAATCATAATACTCAAGTATTATGTATTTCAAATGGTGAGAAAGAAAACTGTGCAACTGTGCTGAGCTTAGGAAAACAGGATTCTTATAAACAAATTATTAGAGGAATGAAGTTCCATATCTGAATAATTTTGTTCTGAAATAGAGCTTTACTTCAAAAGTATGACAGGGATGACATTTTCCTGACTAGAGAAGGAAAAAATGCATGTTCTAAAACTGTTTCCCCCCTCTTTTCTTATGCAGAGGTTTTATCTGCTGTTTAATGGGTAAACTTACTGTGAAGTATAGTTGCTTGTTTAACTTTACCCCTATTCAAGTCTTTGATTTTGGCAGGTTAGTTAATTCAAATAAAATTTGTGAAGTTAAGCACTTTCAAGAAAAGGCATAGGAGAACCTAATTTAACCTAGAGTGTCTCTTTTATTCTTCTGTTATTCATTTGAAGTGCCCTATCAGCTTGAACTGGCCAACTTCAGTCATTTTTACCCTTTTATTTTTTTCTCTAATGTAAACTGAAATTCCCTGCTGTTCGTGGTATTTTAGTGTTTAGCATCATTTAATGAGCAGGTATCATTAAACTTAAAAGGTCCTTTTCTGTATATATCTGATTAGTTAGTGAAAGAACCAAAGAATTCCTCTAATTTATCTTTGCTTCCTTGTTATATTTTGATGTTGGCCCATTTTACGTTTCAGTGCCTTTTTATGAAATATGAAATTGTAATTTTGGTGTGAAAGTAGGACAGAAAGTGGAAAAAATCTTTGGCACTGCTAAGGTGTTTAAAATAGTGTATCTTGTTTACCAATTAACTAAGAGAATGTGGTTTATTTTAAATTTATTACTCATATTAATATGTGTGTTTCTACACATAGAAATATATATAAAATAGACAAATATTCTGATGTAAATATTCATTATCTGTACTTTGTCAATATACTTATTAACACCTGTCAGTAAACTTTGCAGCTGGGTACACATAGATTCAGCACAAAATTCTTCCTTCCTTATACATCCAAAAATCCTATTGATCTCAGTATTGAATTTTAATTTTTTGGAAATAGAAGATCAGGATGCAATTAGCTGATGATACAAACTCTGTGAAATGGAAAAACTGAAAATGAACTGAACTCAGTTATGAAGGCTGTACATGTTTGTATATTTAGGCTTGGCCATTTTCAAAAAAGCAGTAAGAAACGGGTTTTTGGTTTATAAAATTCATTTTTCCAGTATTTTACCCTTGAAATCCTTCTTGAGAAGAAAGTCCAATTTAAGATTAGACTGTCATAACTGAAGGCTCTTGTGCTCTTCATTTGAACAAGGGTTTGCTGGACCAGGACCATTGTTTATTCTATCAGTTTGTTCTCTTAAGATCTTAAAGGTCTAAATGATTTAATCAATACTGAAATGAATCATTTCCGTTACTGAGATATTTGCCTAGGGTAATTCATCATTTGATATAGATATTGCCATGTTTTAAACAGTGACAGCTATGGTAATTGATTAATGCAATCCAATATACCATTCCAGTTTCCATTTCCCATTTTTGATGTGCTAAAAAAATATTCCAGCATTTTGATTTTCTTCTTATTTTCTTTTATGAAATAAAATCTGGGAGATGGAAACACTGCGTGAAGAAAAAATAATGAGGGTTGAATGGAAGTAAAGGTCAGATATTATGTAGAAAGTTGCAGATGGCACTGTATGTCATTAACATTGCTAACGTCTAAAAAGATGTAACAGTGCTGCCTACTGGTAAGATGTAGTAGTATTAAAGCATTAAAGTCAGTGTAGGGAAATTGTGTGTGTGCCATACCCTTTATTGTAACAACAGTGTTCTCTAGTTTTTTAAGCCCTGGTAAGTATTGACAAGATCCCTGATTTTACATCAGGATTAATAACATGTTCTTCTATGTGTTGCCTGAATGGAAACTGGATCCACCAAATAAGAAGCCTTAATTATTTTTTATCGATACTTGTAAAATTCTGTCCTAACACAATTGTACGCATTCTGAATTTTTGTAGTAAAATTACTTATATTATCTATAAATTCTTCCTGTTAATAATGGTGTCCTGCTTAGAAATAAGAGGCCAAATGAAAAAACACCCTTTCATGTTACTTGTAAAGACTTGCCTTGTAAAATGCAAAAAAGGCTACCTTTTTAATAAGAGTAAATAATAAATAGCAGGTGCAGATCTTCTTATCCAAGAAAATAAAATCACTTTTTAAAAAACTCAGTGGTTTTACTTATAAAAATGTTAAAAATGAGACAATGAATCATAGAGATCAAAACTTTAAACTTTGTTGGCTTGGTTAAACTCATGAATTTATACTTATGTGTTATTTTCAAAAGTAAGGAAATGTTTTACCCCTTTGAGAATTAGAACCTTTTTTTGAAATATCTAGGAGAATTGTGAACTTGCCACTAGGTGTGTGTTTTCAAAACAGGGTTTGACATCCACATTATAAAACTGGTGCAAAACTCAGATCTTCAATATTTATGTCTTGAGATGTTACTAATGACAAATGCAGGCCAATTATTTGCTTACATTGATGTAAGATGCACTTATTTTTTTTCTTAGGAAAAAAAAACCACAATTGTTTCAGAGTTAAGAAATGGATGCCTTTTTTTGAACAGTGTTCCTGTCTGAAAACACTCACAAAAGCAAAAGACAGGGGCCAAAGAAACAGTCTGGTATCCCTATGGTAAACTGCTTTACTCCAGCAGTGAGGAGCTGGAAATACTGAGTTCTCATCTCCTATGTAGTCATTCATATGCATGGCTCCTTCTTCCCTGATGTAGGGCCTCTTTCTTGTGTTGAAATACCTTCCCTGGGAGTCTCGGACTGTAAGCCAGGGCTGTCTGCAGGAGCTCGGTATCAGTTATGGAGATGATTCAGAAAGCTAATGATACTTGTGGCTAATTATCTCGTGCCACCTTGTCCTTGATTATCTTCAAAAAAAAAGGAAGAGATGCTACAAGGAACTAATTCTGATATCATCTACCAGGCTTCCACTTGAGGCATCTGTTCAGATAATAGAACTAGTTCCAAGAAAGATGCTGCTTCTACTCTTAAAATAAATTCTTTGGTTCTTGCTAATTAATAATGACAGTTTATTTAAAACACGTAAATCAAAGATGTATATGGCTGATAGTGATGCACAACTTTCTAGAGAGCAGCAAAAATGTAGGTCTTTTGCAACTTCATCATTATCAGTGAAATGTGAACACAGTTTTTAAAACAGGATGCTTTATCAAATATTAGTAACCTTTGAGAGGCAATCTTTACAATCTTTACAGTCATTACATACCATGCAGAGTACCAGACCTGGTTCACTTCCACATGTTTGATGCATCTCATGCCTCACTAGCAAAAATACTGCTGTATGCCCTATGATACATATTATATCTCAAATACAGTTTTATGTGTAAATATCACTCAGAGGCAACACTTTTCTTAAAACAATAATGTCACCCATACAAAGAAAATGGAGTTTACCAGCACTCCCACCTCAAATTTTTGACTTCCACTGAGAGTAAATGGGACATGCCTTTTTCACTCCAACCACTTCTCTACCTTTCTCCTTTCACTGAGATTCCAACCCTAATGGATAACATTTGTTAAATGCAGTCAATGAAACTTTAGGATCACATTTATGTTTGATTAGCTTTGGTATTTCATTTCTTATAATTTCATCTGACTGCCAAATCTAAGCAATTGAGCCCCATGACAAAAAGAATTCAGTACATCATAACATATTGACTGAAAAAGCATTAATAAATACTGTATAACATTATTATCCTTGTATCCTAAGGAGGCATGATATGAAAACTGCATTTGCATTGTTGCAGTCATTTTTGCATTGTTCTTGCAGAATGAATACAGCAAGAAAAATGTCATTGTAGATTATGTAATAAAATGTCTGAAACTGTAATGCAGCCATGTAAAAGTGCCATTTACTGTGCTCTGTAGCATAATGCACAACAAGTAGATAAATTACTGTTAAAATAGATTTAAAATCCATTCCAATATATGCTTAGCTTACAGAAGGATATTCTCTTCCCTTGTGCCTTAAAACCCCAAAGTGGAAGGTCCAAAAAGCTGTCAGTCTCATTTGTTTTTGTTATGAGTATTGAAATAAAGTAAGTTTGACTCAAATAAACTTTAAAACTTCTTTTTTGCATAAACTGCATTCAGGGAGGTTCAAGAAAGAGGTTTCTACCTGCTCTTCTTATGGAAAAAGCTGAGATATCCAAAATCAGAAGAGGGTAGAGAACTGCAAACTACTTTCTGAATTTATCTCAGTGCTCTTTTCTTAAATGATTGTCTCTTTCACTTGGGTACTTAATTGGCTATGGTTTTGTGGGTGTGAATATTTCTTGTATCTTCCAATGCCAGGGTAAGCCCATGATCTACCAACTAGATAAACATCAATTTGCATGAAGGATTGTGGCCACAGCAGGCTAACTGATCAGGCAGGTACTTTGAAGGATCAAGTGATGATCAAGTAGATGAAGTTAATCAAAAAGGCCTAATGGGAAATCACTTGCAGATAAAAAAGAGCACCCTTTTGAGGAGGTAGAGAGCCTCAGGATGGTTTAGGATGCAAGAAATACTCAAGAACATTGGAAAATAATAAGGAAGGAAATGCGTGCAAGTGTTTTTTTTATTTTGCTTGCAGCTGTGTTTTCTAGTGTTAGAAAATATAGTGTTAGGGTTTTTTGAGTGAAGTAACAAAGGCTCATCACTAGCATGAGGCTTGGATTCATCAAGATGCCACTGAAACTGATTTTTATTCTATGTCTGGACTATTAATAAGATGTATCCAGGATCATCCCCATGTACAGATCCCACTGCATAGATCAGCTGATGTCTATGGTGTAAATTACCTGAGTTTTCAAAGCAATTTGTGGCCACCTGCTTATTTGGAATAGTTCCTGCAATGTTCTCACTTCTGAACTGTGCCCGCAAATTGTCTTGGAGAGAGCTACGTGGCATGAGTGAAAAGCATTTCAAGAGCAATTTTAACAATTTAAAATGTAGGTGTGCATATTCTAGTGCTTGGGAGCGTTTCTGGGAAGTATTTGATTTACTAGTACAGATCAAGCTGCCAAGTCCCTGGAAGTGGCAGCAAATGGTGACTCTGGGATTATGAATGGATCCTTACTAACCCCAGAGGAGTTGAGAAATTAGATAGAGCTAAGCGTGATGAGCATTCAGATGAGGGACATCACCCTGGGCTTTCAGCTCTTACTACACCTCATCAAACTTCAAAAAGAAAGAATTCCTGTTGTCAAATTCGTGTTTCACTTGTGAGGCATCTGAGGTGTTGAGAACTGTGCAGTGCATCTTTTTTAATCTCTCCTGGAGATGTTCCATTTTTCATGAGTAATTAAGAGCAGGAACTGCAAGACAAATGAGGTGTATTTGTAATGAAAATTCTTAGGTGTTACTGTGGGATAGGTGGGGTGTTTCTTATGATCTCCTATTAAAAACAAAAAAAAAAACAAAACCCCTAAACATTAATTTAACATCCCCCCTTGTTTTAAATGCACAGCAAAGCAATAATTTCCTAATATTACAAAATGTTTGAAGAATTGCAAAAGAACTCCTTTTCAATCTGTAATGTGCAATATATGTTTCCTTTGTGAATTGGTTAGAAAGAGAAGAATCACTGTAATGTTTTCACCTATATAAGGTTTAAATAAGTGGTCTTTGATGTATCAGTTAAGGGTAAGGATGTATTTCAGATGTCCTCAGTAAAGCATTGTGAGAAACTTGTGTGGACTATTTGCAGTGTGGCTGGTGGGAATAGTTGGAAGGTTTTAGTTGCAGACATGCTTTGAATACCCTGCTGAATCAGATCATGCCAGGGTAGTAGATATTCAATGAGCCACCAGGAGTTATGTAGTTACTTAGATATTCCATAGCACTTTTATTTGCCATGTCAAACATGGCATTTTGCAGGACTGCACACCATTTGTTCTGGGGCTTGCAGCTTTTTCTCCATTTCTCCCTCTTTTTGCTGCACTTTTGAAGAAAAGTAGCCATGCAACTGTGCTTCATGCTCAGTGTACCATCCTCTTTAGCTTCTAGGAATAATCCCTGTGAGCTTTGCATCTCTGAAGGGTCCTACGTGCAATTTGTGAATCACTGACTGCCTCCAGTGTGCGGAGCTATCACAGTGGTGCCTCTCGGCACAGGCAGTAGCAGAACTTCTGGCACTTAGGTGACGCCTTTTCATCCGAGGAGGCAAAGCTTTGGATTGCCTTCAGAGGCTTAGAGGTTTCAGTGCCACCTGGTATTTTAGGCACTTAATTGCTGGTTTGCAACTTGTCTGTGGGAACTGAGTCTGCCTTTCAAAGATGCTTTCAGTGTGTTTGTGTTGTACAATAGAAAGTGCTGTAGTACATACTCATTCTACCTGAGCTAGTAGTGAGGCACACGAGTACTTCTGCATAGCACAGCTGCATGTCCGTGCAGAGACGCTCATTTTGGCATTAATGCTGAAAAGCCCTGCTGAGTTTCTGAGCTCCATTCTGCAGCCTGCTTGAATGCTGATGGTTTGTGTTATATTTAACTGCAGAGTGTAGTCAAGCCTTTAGACTTCCAAGTGTGACACTATGGAGTCTGAGGAGCCTCAGTGTTCAAAAAATTTGTCATCTCTTCTGTCAAATAAATAAAATTATTTTCTTGATAGAATTACTGATTTGTTGAGAAAAATGAGAAAAAAATACAAACCAGCCATTTTGTTACAACTTTCGGCAAAGTATTTAATGAATAGTAACCCCAAATAAATTAGAATCCAAAGCTGATTAGAAGGACTGTAAATAATAATATGGTAATATAAGAACTGGTGATTCCTGTATCTTTCTGACATCTCTGCTCTTATTTAATTAATTATCCAGAATACTCCTAAACAACATGTTAATGCAGTCCAAGGAAGATACTAATTGGTTAGAGGTGTCAACACTAACAGCACTAAAAGAGTAAGAAAATCTTTCAGCACATGATAACTATCTGTACAGGGATGAGAAAATCAAGATTCTGTCACCATTAAATTAATCTTAGAAAATGTATATGTAATCTCATTTGTCATATATTTTATTTTATATTTTAACCATATATTAAGGTATCTGAGTACCTATACAGATTACAATAGAGAGACCAGTCACACAACCAAAAAATTAGACTATTTTTTTCCTCAAAGTAAGTTAATACACTTGAGAGAGGGTAAATTGAAATGCAGGAACCCAGACAAAAGAGACATTGGGGTGAGGAAATGACAGTGAGGCACATTGCACTAGGTCTTAGGCCACCTTGTTTTTATTCCTGTCTCTGCTGCTAGCTTGCTACATGACCTTGATCCAATCAGTTCCTTATTTTATGCCTGAGTTTTTTCATCTGTTAAAAAATGGGGATAATGATACTGACTTGCTGATGAAAAATGCTTTTTAAAATGTGGGTGCCATTATAAGCAGAGTATCAGATCACCAGGTCGGTAGTTAATGGTTCATGAATTTGTAACTATAATGTAAAACTATGTAATTTGTAACTATGATTTACTACAGGTAAATTATTCCATTTAAATCTGAGCCTTGGTTAACCAAAACAAACATGAAGGGCTTTAGTAACAAAAAAGATTTTTTTTGGCAGGGGGGTGTTGTGTTTAAATGACTTAACACATATATATATATATATAGTATGATTATTACATTTTGAGATGAGGTGGATGTTTTTAAACCACGTCTAAAGCTGTTTGGAGCAGATGCTCCAAAATGTTGTGATAGGTACAGTGTAAGAATGAGAATGAGTTACCAGAACCGTTTTATCTAAGCTGATATAAAGCTACCCAAATTAGCTGTGAATGATGTGATTTGCATGTCTTGTTGCAGCCCTGTGCAGACTACCCAATGCAGTTTTATCATAGACTACTGCACAAAGTTTGTCTTGGCTAATACGAAGGGCACGATTGCTGTGTGGAAGTTGGAGCAGTGATCTGAGCACAGGCAGGAAGCCTGGTGTGTCCTTAATTCAGCAGAACTGCTGTGCTTGCTGGATGAGTGTGAGAGCTGGTCTGTGCATGCACAGGGAAGCTCTGCAAACACTACTATCCATCCTTTGGCCGTTGCATGTGACAGCCAGAGGTTCTTGGGTGATGTCGACAGTTCTTCAGGATATCCATTAGCAATCCTGGCTATTGGATCATGGGCTTCTGGTGGAACTGAAGTAGAAAGGGCCCTCTGGAAATGATGGATGACCATGTCCCACTCAAAGCACAATTCACTGAGAACAGGATGGTCAGGATGTTTCCTAGTTGATTTTAATTCTGAGAGTGGAGATCTGTTGCAATGTCACTTCACTTTGAATATCCTTTTCCTCTCATCTAATCAGATATTGTTGTGTTTCAGCTTGTGTCCATTGCCTTGTCACTGTGCACCTCTAGTTCTACCCTTCCACAGCTTACCTTTGAGGGTCCTTGAAGCCTTCCTTTCTGAAGGCTGAACAAACCTATTCTTCTTGAACTCTCCCCATTCATTGTGTCCCTTCTCCACGGTACCATGATGGTATTTTGGTGGCGTCCTCAGAGTCTCTTGGTGTCTTGTGCAGAAAGAAGTCTGTAGAACAGTCATGTTCAACTGTGTGTCAGGACTCCACAGACCTTACTCTGAAAAGGTGTTCTGTGTCCTGGTGGCTGCTTACCTCCAGTAGGGGGTTCTTACTGCCCAGTTGCAGTACTTTACACTTGTTTTTGGTGAGATTCCGCATGAAGTTCATCATTGTCTCATTCCTCTGACCTACTGAGCGACCTCTAAATAGTGTACCAATAGTGTTTCCACGTCCCCTTCACACCCTCCAATCTGGGACCATCCATACATCTACTTGAGTGCACTCCATTCTATTGTCCAAGATTCTGAACAGTATCAGTCCCAGTACTGATCACTAGGAAGCATCACTAGTATCTGGCTGCAGTTGGTTTTCATGTAGCTCATCTCAACAAACAGAAAAAAACTGTGTTGGAACAAGCAGCTCTCAGCTGCATGTGGGGTGATGAGCAGAACAGAGCTTCCACAGTGAATCTGCAGTACTGTTTCTCACCCCAGAGAGAGCTCTTCTGCATATCAGCGATTATAGATCTCTCCACAGTGTGATACAGTCTTACCTCTAAGAGGCTTCAGTATAAAAATAGGACAATTATCTAAAAATGTTAGCATGCATAGACCTCAAAGATATAAGAATAGGAAAAGAGTGTAATATGACATATAAACAGAGGAAATTACAGAAAAATTTGCCTGAATGTCAATTAGAAATGATTACCGAGAAGCATGTGATTATACAATGGTGTCTTCTGCAAGAAGTGTGTGAGAGTTGTATAGTCAAAATCTTTTTTTTTTCTCACATTTGCTGAGAAAGAGATGAGATGAATCTTTCTATATCATTGTGTTTTCTAATAATTTTGTATGTTTGGTACTTCTGATGTCTCTGGCTGTTAAATAAGTTCTTTGCTGCATTATTACATTCTGGTTTTGTGAGTTCATACCGAAGTCTCAGCCAGAATAGACTGGGACTGAAATACAGTGAGAGGTGAGATCAGAGATGAACTGCTAAACACAGATATGGATTTCAATTATCATTATTATATATCTTTGTTTATAAAATATATTTTCTGGCTTTTATATTCTTATCACAGTGATATCTGAATAGTTTTTTTCAAGGTTACATGTAATTTCTAAATCTTACTTTTTTTCTCCCTAATGTGAAAAGGGAAAAGAAAAATGCTATTAGTCTGAAAAAGGAGGTTTCTTTTTAATGACTGTACTTGAAATGTAAAGGAAATCCACATTTCTACCTTAATCCTGTAAGAAATCCCATTAGATAGTGGCTCTGGTGAAAGTTGTAGGTGATTTAGCTCCTGAGTGTGCTGATCTGGGATGCTACTTGGGATAGAAATCTCTATTTGTGAGTTTAATACTGCATGCACTCTAGATAGTCAATACCACTAAATCAGTGTAAGTCTAGTGCAGTAGCATAATCTGCTTTACTAGTTAAAATAAAAAGTTAACGTTTTACACATATTTCCCTGCTGTTCTGTTTTCATTTTCTCCTAATGCTTTCCCTATATACTAGCTCTTGTAGTTAGTTATCATTATTTATTTAAGTTGCCTTCAAATTAACACAAAATTAGCTAAACCCACTTCGAAGCAAAGTGTCTGGCACTCTCTTTCACTGCAGTAGAGTGCACCTGTTTACACTAGGCCACAATTTTCTCCAAATGTCTGATTTAAAGAAAAACATAAATGATAATTTCAACTACTCTCATGCCAAATCCTGTCAAAACATTTTTGCTTCTGCACATCATCATTATTCGTTTATGACTACATGGCCGTGGGAAAAGCTTTTCTTAGTTAATTACAGACATAGAGCCTGCAGAGGGAGCTCAAACCCTTGTTTATGTGGACCTCACTAAAAAAGCATTTTTTTCTACAGACAGTGGAGAAAGTTGTTATTTAAATATATCAGAAATTTATCCTTTAATGTGAGAGGCTTTTGTATGTGGAACCTAGCTATTTTGGAGATATACATGAGAGTAAAAGCCTTTCCGAAGTGACTGCAAAGAGTGCTCGGATTTCTGGGACTTGGTAGGTGGCACTGTTTGAAATATCCAGAGCTGTAGAGGCCAGACCTCCAAGACTTCCTTTTCAGTCCTCGTTCTGGATGGAAAACAGCTTCAGTAGGTCACTGTTCTGTCAGGTCAGAGCCAAAATAGTGCAGAAGACCAGATCGAACTGTGTAAGATGGAGCTCAGAACAGGAATGTGGAGCTGAAATAAATGAGGCCAGGAATAGATAAGCTGAGGAGGCTGTTGAAGAAGGTCTTAAAGGAAGGACAGAGAATGCCTTATTTTGGGTAGGAGCAGATGACAAAACTTGTGGTTGAAGGAGATTTTTAAGAAAAACTTGATTTGCTTTGCTGACTGTGGTACGCTTCATTGTGAATGTCAGGAGAGGAGAAAGGTACATAAATACCATTAGAACGAACCAGTAAAATTGCAATCCACTGTTTGAAAAAGTAAAAAGAAAAAAACCCGACATATGTAAATCTAGCAAACAGAATCAAAGTTGTGGTGATGTTGGGAAGGATGATACTGTGCTCCTTAATCCTTCCCTTGGCAGGTGCAGGCAAGGGCTGGAATTGGCCAACACCGTGTCCCTGTGCTGCCCCAGGGGGTCTCCAGTTGCAGAAGGCCCCTGCCCTGGAGTTGTGAAGTATATTGAACCTTCAATCCTTTTTCTTAGAGATTAAATGAGAAAGGACTACATGTTTTCTATCCCGTCATACATTTTGGGTTTGGACGAGACAGGAGTGTCTGTGTAGCCACAGTCTGAGAACCTGCCAAACCTGGCTGCTGTGAAGGCAAGAAATGTCTGCAGGATTGTTCTATTTTGAGTCCTTTAATATAATTAAGGATGGATAAAATCATTTTAGTGGTACCGTTGGGGGTTTTTTGTAAAACCAGGTTTTCCCTATGATTGCTTGTTGTGCCACTGGCAGTGGGCTCGAGGACATACTCAGAACAGCCTGAAAGAAAGACTGGTGTTGGTAGCTGGCTGCTAATTCCAAGGTCTGTTAGCAAAAAAGGAGAACTGTTGGGGTTTTTTTTTGGTGTTTCTGGTGCAATTGTAAATATTACTATTAGCAGAATCAATGAGGCAGATGGTGTATCAGTTCACACTGAAATACTAAACTGTGTTCTCAGGGGAAGGGTTTCACCAATCACCCCAGCTTCTTTCATATCTTCTGTATATGTGGCCAGGACAGGGTTAACTTTTTACAGTAGCTGGGAAGGGGTGCGGCCAAGGCAAGGAGGTTATTCTGTACCACCTCACATCATTGCTGGGGATGGGGAAAGGAACTCTCTCTGGGTCCAGTAAAAATGGCAGATGAAGTGGTCCAGTATTGTTTATTGTTGAGGGTTCCTCATGTAAATACTTTATTTTCTTATACCTTTTGTTATTAATTTGTTACTGTTGCTGTTGGTTTTCTTATCTCATTGCTGTTTCCAGTAAATTGTTCTTATCTTAAGCCATGCTCTTTGCTTTTTTTCCTCCAATTGGAGGATGGGGCAGGGAAATGGCTCATGGTTTTAGTGGGAATACTAAACAGAGAATGCCATTCCTAAACCACAACAACAGGTTTTTTGAATTCTGTCTTCATGATGGTATAGATGGTCTGTCTTTTTCTAAAACATATATGGTATCTTTCGATATGAGGGGGTTTTTTGTTTGGTTGGTTGTTGTTTTGGGTTTTGTGGGTTTTGGTTTGGTTGTTTTTGGTTGTTTTTTTTGAGGGAGGGGTTGGTTTGTTTGTTTGGAGGGCCTTTTGTTTTGTTTTGTTTTTTTTCATGTACTGTTCATGTCTTCTTTAATTTGCTGGAACAAATCTTGAAAATCCCAAGTGCTCTTTTACATGGAGAAAATGGGCTAACTAATACTAACAGGTTTTTTGTGAATGAAAAACTGTTGATAAATGGTTATTTACAAAAAAACCAAGTCAACTAATCAGTAGGTTGCAAATAGTGAATTGAAACTTNTGAGGAGGCTGTTGAAGAAGGTCTTAAAGGAAGGACAGAGAATGCCTTATTTTGGGTAGGAGCAGATGACAAAACTTGTGGTTGAAGGAGATTTTTAAGAAAAACTTGATTTGCTTTGCTGACTGTGGTACGCTTCATTGTGAATGTCAGGAGAGGAGAAAGGTACATAAATACCATTAGAACGAACCAGTAAAATTGCAATCCACTGTTTGAAAAAGTAAAAAGAAAAAAACCCGACATATGTAAATCTAGCAAACAGAATCAAAGTTGTGGTGATGTTGGGAAGGATGATACTGTGCTCCTTAATCCTTCCCTTGGCAGGTGCAGGCAAGGGCTGGAATTGGCCAACACCGTGTCCCTGTGCTGCCCCAGGGGGTCTCCAGTTGCAGAAGGCCCCTGCCCTGGAGTTGTGAAGTATATTGAACCTTCAATCCTTTTTCTTAGAGATTAAATGAGAAAGGACTACATGTTTTCTATCCCGTCATACATTTTGGGTTTGGACGAGACAGGAGTGTCTGTGTAGCCACAGTCTGAGAACCTGCCAAACCTGGCTGCTGTGAAGGCAAGAAATGTCTGCAGGATTGTTCTATTTTGAGTCCTTTAATATAATTAAGGATGGATAAAATCATTTTAGTGGTACCGTTGGGGGTTTTTTGTAAAACCAGGTTTTCCCTATGATTGCTTGTTGTGCCACTGGCAGTGGGCTCGAGGACATACTCAGAACAGCCTGAAAGAAAGACTGGTGTTGGTAGCTGGCTGCTAATTCCAAGGTCTGTTAGCAAAAAAGGAGAACTGTTGGGGTTTTTTTTTGGTGTTTCTGGTGCAATTGTAAACATTACTATTAGCAGAATCAATGAGGCAGATGGTGTATCAGTTCACACTGAAATACTAAACTGTGTTCTCAGGGGAAGGGTTTCACCAATCACCCCAGCTTCTTTCATATCTTCTGTATATGTGGCCAGGACAGGGTTAACTTTTTACAGTAGCTGGGAAGGGGTGCGGCCAAGGCAAGGAGGTTATTCTGTACCACCTCACATCATTGCTGGGGATGGGGAAAGGAACTCTCTCTGGGTCCAGTAAAAATGGCAGATGAAGTGGTCCAGTATTGTTTATTGTTGAGGGTTCCTCATGTAAATACTTTATTTTCTTATACCTTTTGTTATTAATTTGTTACTGTTGCTGTTGGTTTTCTTATCTCATTGCTGTTTCCAGTAAATTGTTCTTATCTTAAGCCATGCTCTTTGCTTTTTTTCCTCCAATTGGAGGATGGGGCAGGGAAATGGCTCATGGTTTTAGTGGGAATACTAAACAGAGAATGCCATTCCTAAACCACAACAACAGGTTTTTTGAATTCTGTCTTCATGATGGTATAGATGGTCTGTCTTTTTCTAAAACATATATGGTATCTTTCGATATGAGGGGGTTTTTTGTTTGGTTGGTTGTTGTTTTGGGTTTTGTGGGTTTTGGTTTGGTTGTTTTTGGTTGTTTTTTTTGAGGGAGGGGTTGGTTTGTTTGTTTGGAGGGCCTTTTGTTTTGTTTTGTTTTTTTTCATGTACTGTTCATGTCTTCTTTAATTTGCTGGAACAAATCTTGAAAATCCCAAGTGCTCTTTTACATGGAGAAAATGGGCTAACTAATACTAACAGGTTTTTTGTGAATGAAAAACTGTTGATAAATGGTTATTTACAAAAAAACCAAGTCAACTAATCAGTAGGTTGCAAATAGTGAATTGAAACTTGTTTTTATTCTTTGTTGTATCTCTAGATCTACAGTCATTTTAAGTTCCTCCTGGTGCACCCACACTGATCTCTAGTATTGGGAGGAAATCTAAAGCAGGGCTTTAGACACCTCTCTCCCTCCAACTTGTTCTAGTTTATTTTATTGCCAAAACCTCTCAGAGGTTTGCAAACACCCTAGATCAAGAACGCATTTGTAGTTTATTGCAAACAGAGGCTTTAAGGAATATATTTGCCCAGTTCACTGTTTCTAATCTAGTATCCTTGGTCACATGCTGTAAAGTAAAAACTCTTATTAACCAGTTGGTGCCTGACCATCTGTGTGTTGTAGTTAAATAGCAACTTACTGTTTGCAACAAAACATGATCCATCCTGGATTCAGATGGGTACAGAGATTTATATCCACAAGAGTTAATTACAGAATGGAGAAGTCATTAACTATCCTTACTGGCTCTGTTTTCCAAAATAATAATAAATTGATGTAGAATAAATATTGCATTCCTAGTAAGTTGCTAAATTCTTCCCCAAAGAAATTTGTAACACTGTTAACTTTCTGAGGGAGAAAAAGATATAAGTGTTGACATAGTGTCAACAATTAAGGACTTTGGGGTTTGGGTGGAATGAACCATGATCATCACTGGAAACCACAGATTTATTTTTTTTTTAAGCATACATTACGCAAAATGTTTTGAGTAAAACTTTGTGCATGAGCTGCACATGTGACATGCATTGGCTGCCTGGCTTATTCTGTTTCCTGCTGGGATCCCAATCATCCTCACTGTACCTGTGCCAGTTTCCACCCAGGCTTTCTCCTAAAGCTTTCCCTCCCAGGAAGCAGACTGACAGCAGATAGGATTTTTCACCCTTGGATTCACTCCAGTCAGACTGACTCCCCTTACCCAGGACAATTCTTCAAGACAAGTCTTTTGCCCTT
>VZRX01023344.1:467463-475265 GCA_013398075.1 Notiomystis cincta | reverse complement strand
GTAGAGAATAAGTATCTGTACAGTGACTTGCCGGCTTAAAACACACACGCGTGCACGTGTGGGCACACGGGCGCATAGAAAATGTCCAGTTTGCTGCAGGGGAGAAAAGTAAAACTGCAGCTTGTAACTTAACAAGGTGGAGTATTTTTATTTTTTGGTACGGATGATAGCTTGCCTACCGTGGCAGGCTTAGGTATTCAACCTGCAGTGCAACCGCACTCTGAAATGATCTACAATTTCGTCTCTCTTGCAGACAGCAGCAAATATTTTCCCCATACCTTTGGTTAAAATATCGGGTAGCAGAGCTTATCTCTCACCTTTGGCGCCAAGAGTTACAGAATCACAGCAGAAGTAGGTGCTGGTGAATGTGTCTGTGAATGTGGGTGCGTGTGTGCATGTGTGCCTGTGTAGGCATGCTCATGACTGACAGCGAGTGTGACAGCAAGAGAAAAGAGAAGGATTAGAAAGTATGAATGTGTATGAATGTATGTAAACAGGGGCCTGTATATTTTTTCTTGTCCTATTTGAATTACCAAACTTACAGCCTTAGTGTCTGGCTGATACCTGTCTATTTCCTTTGTATTTATTTATAATTATTTTGGTAACAATCTGCACTACGGTTGTAAAACAAGAAAAAAAGTACATTAGTTTGCCTAGTGAGATGTTGCAGGTTCAGATTATTTTGCTACCCGTAACGCAAGTTACTGATACATGGACCTCTGAAATTATCCTTGTTTAGATGTTTTCTGTGCTTCCGTTTGTGAGGATTTAGAGTTGATAGTACATACACACACAAGTGTGTAGATTCAAGTATATATGTACGTCTTTGCAAGAGAAAAGAGGGGAAAAGAAAAAGATTCTATGCTCTTGCTTTCTCCAACAGCCTTTTTTCAGTTGCCGACAGTGAGGAGGGGGCTGAGGACAACCAACACAGTGCATTACTCTAGCCAAAGTTTTAGTATTGTTTTTAAAAACACCCTTTTAAAACTAGGCCTCCCTCCCCCCCCCCCTTTATTTTTAACATAAAATTATAGGGTCTCTTTTTTCTTCATAAAAATACTTCAGTGTTTCTTCCACTTCACTTCAAAATAAATTGCCCTATTGTTACTCTGTAGTTTCATTCTGTCAGTACCCAGCTGTTGGATCGGATTTGTTGTTTTCTGTTGCCAGAGTAGTGTTACTGGTCACATTACATTAAAGACGATTCTGCTGGCTCACAGGCACTTTAACTTTAAATGTAGAGCCTGAACTACACTCTGGGGCTTTGCAAGGATACAAAATCCACAAGACATAAACCCCTTTGCTTAATATGAACTGGAAGACATTTAACCCTTCTTTGCTAATTGTAGTGAAACAGTCAGAGAGATGTAAAACTGGGAGGGATTATATATTTGTTTATTACATTTCTGGGTGTTTTGTAATGTTTTGATTATCTAACATTTACACCCCTTTGCCCTTTTAATGTGCCTGGCTAAATGTACCACTGTTATTGTCTAACATTTGAATTTGTAAAAGATGAACCTGTCTGTTGGTTAAATCTTTGTTTGACTAAAAGAGGATTAACGTTTGAATTTCCCAAATTTCCAAATCCTTGTAACGATACAGCTGATGAAGTATTTTAAATAAATTTCCACTCTGATATGCATGTCCCTTTATTGAAAGTAAATATTGTAAAAATCGGAAAGGGCTGTCTGCTTCCACAGTTGTGGCATAACCGCATTAGAATTTTCATATAACTACTAAGGGCAATCAGACCCTTTTCTCTGAATATTTTAAACATTGTACATGTAAAATTTATGCCTAATTTGAATACTTATTAGCTGCCTAATCTCAGAAAAGAGTATTAGCTTTGTTTTTGCCTTGTAAAATTCATCACTGCTTGTATCACATTTTCCATTTCTATTATTTTTCTTCACTGATGTTCATAAGTGTTTTAGAAGGACTGTTTCTTCATAAACACATCTGGTGCTGCTGTTGTTTACTGGATTATAACAGCTGCCCTCCTTTATGTTAACTGTGTTTGTGTTTAGGTTTTTTGCATCCTGTTTATTTCTGACCAGAACATCCTTAAATAACTCATCTTTTGCTATTTTAACATTTTTCACACAATATATACTTTTACTTTATCTTGTAGGAGCTTGTTTGTGGTAACTCATACTGCATTTTAATTAATATCCCATGCACATAGTTGAAGTTGTAATGATCCTTTTCCTGCTGCTGTTTTGTTTTGTTTTGTTTCGTTTTTAAGGAAAGGCAATTGCTCATACTTTGCAAGGGAACAAATAGTTAAGTTAAATAATTGGGCTAAACAGCAAGCTTTGTTTCCTTTCCCGAGTTTGGTTACACATCCCTCTCCCTTCAGAGGTGTTTTTTAAAATCACAGCTCAGCCAGGTTGTTGTGAGGACTCCTGTCAGTAGGTCGGGAGTGAGGATGAAGGAAGGAAGCCCCATTCTGACCCTGCAAGAGCAGGAGAGGACTTTGGTGGCTCTGAGAAGAGACGCTGACCTTTCCATATTACAGATACAAAATGCGCCTTGAAATTCTGGTTTGTAAGGGCACGTTGGTTCTTTATTTACTGCAAAGATTTCAACTGATCTTGGCAGGACATTTCATTGCTATCCTGAAAGTACAGTATATTTATGCAGTGAAAATGATAAAACATTTATTACTGTAGAGAAGGTAATATGCATAATTTATGCTGTTTTTAGCACAATCATTAGTGATATTCTTGATAGATTTTATTTCCAGCTTTCATATCTAATACATGCCTGGAAAATTAATTTTATATCTTTCATTTATTTGCCTATGTTAAAATTGAGTTTTAAGTCATCTTCAAGTGAACAGTTTGATTGCTGCTCATGCATAAGCTTAATTACTTCCCAGGAAGGACAGTATTAAATGTTTTAAATGTCAGAAAAATAAATGAATATCAGGCGTTTGATTAAAAAAATAGGCAATATCTGACGTGTTTGCAGCAGGAGCTTTTTCTTAAAATGCCTCCGAGGCAAAATTTTATTTAGTCACAAAAAAGGAGAAGCCCATTATACTATTTATCATTGGTTGATACCATATGATTTGTAACACCCTTACAAAATTTTAATTTTGTATGATTAGCTGTGCATCATTAAACAACAGCCTTGCATAAGATATGCTGTAAAATTCTGACAGAATCAAGATAGTGAATATTTTAAATAAGGCTGTATAGTCATCCATGGTTGTCAAAGCTAGATAATAGGAAATATAGAGCAGTGTGTGAAATCGTGCCTTCACTTAAACTGGTTTTATAGGTAGACTTTAAAACGTAGTCGTTCATAAATGCTATTGACCATGCTGCGTGCATGGTGTGTTATTTTGGCCGTTAAATGTAAGAACACAAAGCTTGCTTATAGAAATCATAATTCCAGTGATTAGCAGCTGTATGAAAGCAGAGTTTGCATTGCATTTCTTGGTAAACGGCTCTGCGAGGCTTTTTTCTTCTTCTAAAGATGCTGTCTGTGTAATTGGCAGAGAGGGACATCTTGATAATGGAAGTGTGAAGGTGTAACGCGTGTGTTAATTGATACTTCTTAATCACTTTTAGGTATTAAGTCATGATGCAGGAATCTGCGACAGAGACAATAAGCAACAGTTCAATGAATCAAAATGGAATGAGCACTCTAAGCAGCCAATTAGATGCTGGCAGCAGAGATGGAAGATCAAGTGGTGACACGAGCACTGAAGTAAGCACAGTAGAACTGCTGCATCTGCAACAACAGCAGGTAAGTTTGTTTTGTTTCCTGTTTGTTTTTAAACAAATAAAGGGCTGTTTTCAGAGGGGCACCTTTTCGGAGACCCTCGATACGTGCTGAATGTGGAGTGTCGTGGAAGCGAAGAGCACGGGGCATTATTTGTTGTTGTTTTACTGCACGATAATGCTGAAATGCAAGGATCCCGTTCTTGTGGCAGCAACATCTTGCTGATATGGCTGCATGCCACCACGCTTGCCTGGTGATTAAAATCCCGCAGCGTATTTATAAAAGTTGTGCCGAAGCCTTGCAGTGCATGTTTTCAGGAGCTGTTAGTTTACTGTGCGATTCGGGCGGGCAGGACGTGGTGCGGGCTTTTCCACCAGAGGGCCACATTACTTGAGACTTCGCTTTGCTTGCCATGAATTGTGCCAAAGTCGGAGCTGGGCAGTGAAGGGACCCTGGTGAAGGGACCAGAGTGACTTTTCTCAATAAAGATACTTTGCTGCCATAGGTGTAATTAAAAAATGCTGGTTAGTTCAAAAGCACTGAAATAAAAAAGACAATGTTCCTGTCTGTGTGTGCTTGCATGTGTGTGAGTGTAATGTGGATGTGTAATTTTGAAAATATGGGAAAAGACAGAAGCAGCTTTTCTGCAGGTCTGTTTCCATTCTCACTTTGAAAACATATTTTTTAAGTTTGTTTGTGTTCCCGAGAAGTTAGTGGAGAACTGCTGTTATGTTTAAAACTGTAAAATTCAACTGTCCTCTGGCTGCTGACACCACCTAATTACAAGATGCAATCCATTAATTTTTGTCACTGTAAGATTTCTCTTCCTTTTAAAACCTGAACAAACAAAACTCCTACTTTGTGTAAGGAATTGCCTCTCCATCAGGGAACATAGCTTGTACTAATGCAGTAAAGCCTAAAGTGTTTGGTAAACAATTGGGGTCTGATTCTGCAGAGTGCCTAGTACCTGCTTCAAACTCCTGAAAGTCTTTGCTGCCTCATCCTTTCATTTTCTGAGCCCACTCAGCACCTTTGGAGTTCAAAGCCTTAATTTTAAATGCTGAGGTTTTTCATTACAATGTCAGGTATTGCATTAATGGAGAGAAAGTTGTCTTCTGTTAGATAAAATATTATAAAAATGCTGTTTTACAGAAACATGCATATGTACGGGCCTCTGAAATAACAGGTCATAATAGCTCTAAAAATTGAATAATTTTTAGTGCTGAATTAAGCAGTGTATACTAGCTACATTTATAGTTAAATATTTTAAATCGTGACAGAAAATGTGGAAGAAGGAAATATTTGCAGATTGAAATATGAGAAGTTGTTATGGCTTAAATCTGTGCCTTGCTTCAAATTCAAGTGTATTCTGTTTTAACAATTGAGCACTTACAGTATGACAGTCTGAAGGTATACAGGTTCCAGTGTCTTCTTTATGTTCTTAGCAGGTTTCTACCTCTCTCTATATACACAATTATGCATGTATATATATACCTTGTGGTTTTATACGCTTTTAATATAAAATTGTATTCATATATGTAGATATAAAAATTTAATATTGTTTTCATTGAAAATCATGCTATCATCTTTATTTAGGTGTTCGGACTATAACAGAATTTTAAAATCTTTGTTGTGAAAGAGTGTATCAAATTGGTGAATATGTTTAGGAAACTGAATTTAATTGAAGTACTTTAAAACACAAAAATGCTAACAGTATAATGTGCCACTTACATGTTTCTCAAAGTAGCAGTCCTAGGCATGTGTAGCCAATTTGTCCATACAGCTAGAGATTCCAGTAGATAGCATTTGCAAAGACCACAGAGAATTACAACTGAAGATGAAAATATCCAGTTGAGTACTAATAACAGACAGGTTCTGAGGGGACAGGCTTAGAAGTGACAATCTTTTCTTCAAAACTGTGATTAGATCTTAAATAAGCAGACAGGCAAAGTAAAACCATGGGTACAGTTAATAGGACTCAAGAGGCATTTTATGGTAGGGTCTGCACCATAGGATTTAAATACAACTTGAGTTAGGCATATAAATCCTTCTATAAAATATGTTGATGTGAAACATAAACACTAGTAAACATACAGTAGGATGTCCTTCAGATAACGGGCATAGCTTTGTGCTACTTTTGCTTTTCTTCCTCCTTTTTCTGCTTCTTTTTTTTTCCCCCTGTTTTTGACCAGATGCCTTTTGAAATATGTATTAAGAGGAAAATGATGGCTGCTTTTATTATTGTCACTGTAGTAACACTCTAAAATGATATTTTTAATGTGTGACTTGTCTAGGAAACTTTGACACGCAGAAAAACAGAGGAAACTGTATTGTACCAGCAATTATTATTCTTAAGATTTTTTGTTGTTTAAATATGTGCAAGATATTGGGAGTCTTCAAATAGAAAAATCGAGTTCTTTATAGCTTTTTCTAAAGGAAGCAAGTAAAGGATTGCTTGTTTTAATAATTTCCTTCAACTGGGCAGCTACATAAAGGGATGCTAATGCTTAAGAATAGGTTTATCAGTTGAGTAAAATCACAAAATAAGTTTTTACTGTGGCATGAATATTTACTGGAGAATGTTAAACAAGAGAAATTTTAGGCTATATAGAAGACCAACTAAGCTAAATTAAATTTTAGAAGTTATATATGTATGGATTTATAGAAAGTAAATAAGAGAAAACAGACTTTATTATGTTCTTGTAAGCAACTATATGGAGTTTGGATACTCTTGTTATTTTCTTGATGAACTATTTTGTTGTGGTCTTTATATAGAAAGGAGAAATTTGAGTTAAATCAGGGAGTTATTCCTCATCCATGTATCAAGAGAGAATGACAGTATTCTATAATATATTGTAATATATACTTGGTGATAAATGGATTGGGTGCTGTCACAAGTCATCAGGTCGACTTTGAAGATGTATGACTAAGATATAAGCAACTTCTTATCTTGCTGTTGATATTTATAGATTTATAAATATTGGTAAAGTGAATGTAGAGTTTTATCTTAAAAATCTGATGCAGACTTTAATCTGCCCAGACTTGTTTCTTCTGCTTTTTTTGGCTTACGGTGAGCATTCTCTCTTGTATGTGTAAATTCAGACACTTCTGAGCTTCTCAGTTCCATTTTTTTTTCTTTGTATGTTAAAATCAGTGTCAGATACTAGAATGTATAATACATGGAAAAATCATATCCTTGATTAAATACATTGACAGATTATTCTGCATTAGATGTAGAATTTTATTTTTATATTAAGTTTGTAGAATTAATTGTTTGTGTCACTAAGGTCAAAATAGTTGCTAAAAAACCATGATTGCTTTACAGGGTAGATTTGAGCTTGCATTTTGAGTATTCATTAAGTCAATGCTACCAAGATAATCTTTTTAAATGTTTTATGGGAATTTATTGCTTAGAAGCTATTTCAGTTGACTATGTATAATGCTATTTCTTCAACACAGTTTTATTTTGTTAGTATATCATTACTAGTATTTTATTGATACTAAATACGAATAGTATTTCCAAAAGTAAAAATATGGTGCTAGCATTCAGGTTATCTTAATGATGAAAAAATAGAAGTTTTGCTTTCTTATGTGTATTTTTCCTTGTGATTGTTTTAAAAAGAGGAGGAAAATAATTGGGGGGAGTTTGTTTGTTATGTGAAGTCTTGAATTAGGTGCTAACAACAGTTATGTTTCTGTGTGTTGGACAGTAGTTCTATTTACCAAACCACTCGAAACTTGCATTTTGGCTCTTCGAAAGAGAAAATAATTTTCTCATACTGTAGAGGAAGTTTGTATAACAAGTGATATAAAAATATGCAGCTGCTACACCTGTAGCAAAAGCTGATGCCATAAAGCATAGTGATGATATGTAAGTTAAATAGAAATCTTCTTACTGCATCTGATTGTACTTATTATTACTTAAATTGACCCTGGCATATTAGGCAAGAATGCCTCTTCCTAGTGATTTAAAACAGAAGTTAAAATTATGGAAAGGTATGCAGAACTGTTACAGGCTTAAAAGAGCAAAATTCTATTAGGTTCATTTATAGGATTTTCAGAACAGG
>VZRX01023344.1:432463-462463 GCA_013398075.1 Notiomystis cincta | reverse complement strand
TAGCTTGACCAATGGAGCTTGAAGACAACATAGCATATAGCACCAGTACACCAATATATTGTAAATCTGTGAATAACAGATGTCATTTCATCAACATACTGGAGGAAGATGAGGAAGATGATGTAACAAGAAATAAATATGTTCCCCAACCAAACATACATGTATTCATAAATACATATGGTTTTATCTGAAATAATAATTTGATTTTAGTGTGAAAATAGTTTGGTTAAGTGTATAAGAGGAGAAATAGTTATTTTAAATTGATGATACAAGAAGTACAAGAGGTGCTATTTGGTACGAGAGGTATTTGTCTTAATTGATTTATTTATTTCCATAAATAATTGCTTTTATCTGCATAGCGAATAAAATCAGTATGATTTGGTTTTTCTTTAGGGATTGTAGAAGACAAAGAAGCAGAACTTGCATGTATGTAAATGTCTAAAGAGTGCTGTGCAAAGTATGTAACTAATTTTAGGAAATATACTGGGTCACCAATTCTGTACAGTGGGCATCAAACTAATCTACAAAGAAACAGTCAATTGTATTGGAAATTTAAAATATCCCACAGTATGCCAGTCAGTCAAAGAAACAAATGCCCTGTGCCTCCTCTCCCACACAACTGTGCAAATATTTTAAGATATCAGAATACAATCTGAAGATCCTTTTGAAGCTAAGTGTGATTTGTAGGAATTAGATTGGGCAGCTTCTCTTCGGAAGAGAATCTGAATAGGTGGATTTTACATTTCTGAGTGCGCATATTAGGCTTGAAATTACTTTGTAGTCACTTTGCATTACTTTGTGTAGAGTCTTTGCAGTCATAGGGCTGTTTAAGCCTTAACAGAATTTATTATTGTTATGATATTGCATGGTATGAATTGTTTAGATATTGCCATTTATAATAATTCAAGTTTGATGTTAGATTTAGAGATAAAAGAAAAACTAATATGTCCTGTCTTTCAGGGATAGTAGCAATAATGCATTGCTCAGAGTAGACTGTTTTGAATAAGAGGCCATAGATGCTTCTAGTACTGACCTCTAAATTACTGTTTGTTTTATTGCTGTGAGAATTTCTTTTATATCTGTAAACTGATTATCTCTTGTTATTCCCAGTGAATTCTTCCACCTGCTGGCTTTGGCTCTTCCTCCGTGGGGTCTTCTTTCTCTCATTCTTTCTGCTTGCTTTGTATCTGTCATTGTTGGCTCAGTTTTTCATTGTGCTCCCTTCACCTTTATCCTTACTCATCTGTCTGTCTTGGCCTCCCAAACTTCTGCTTCTGTGGATTTTTCTCCATCAAGCTTGATGCCTGTGCATACCAATCTTTCTATCTTTAGCAAGTGCATCTCTCTCCGTGGCTGTTTAGAAAGAAAATGTTTTGAGAAGATGGATGTTTCAATCTTAGAATAGTATGTAATTATGTACAAAATACTTGGAAATGAGTCAGAATTAAAAGATAAGTCCCAATCCCATTGAAATTCTTACCAAAAATATTTGTCAAACTAAGGTGTAGATAACAAACAATTTTGTAAAGACCAAATGTTGCCACTGCAGTCTGTTCTATTAAACTGTGACCAAGAAATCTGGGGACAGAAATAGTGATGAATTGCTACCAAAATCCAAGGAGCTCAGCATCATGTAATGTTCCATCAAAATGGATATATGTCTGCTTAAAATCAAAGACTGAATATGGCAATATTAAGTCATTTTCAGGAGGAACTTCAGCAAAATAGATTGACCCATGGAAGAAATTCACTTTTAAGACTAAAATGTAGATTGTGATGTAAAGTCTGTCTTCTTCTTTGGGTTGCCTAGAAGGGATACAGTCAAGAAGATGAAGATGTTACTTCCTTGTGAAGCTGGTTTGTCTCAGTTGACTTTAAATTAGCCTCCCTGTGTGCTGTTAGTGTTGTAGAGCTCACTGAAATCTCAACTACCTGCACTCTTTAACTTTATAGTTTGCCCTGAGCTATGTCTGTCACTACCAGCAGTATCCACTAACCTAGTTAAAACTTAGCTCAAGTAAGTTTGTCTGCTTGTGCCACAGTCACAGCAATGGGTGCATTATAGATGTATTCCCTTATATGTCAGGCCATAGTTACTATTTTTTTATTGTATTTGTTGTGAAATTCCCTATATTATGCACCTGATCAAAATGGTTCAAATTGCTAGGTCTTTAGAATGATGTAATGTCAACATGTCAATGTGTGTTTCGCAACATGAATGTTTGTGAAACATCTTTGTATATGAGTAGGACATAAGTACCTGTGATTTTATAATATGCTACTTTTATAAATCAAGCCCAAAACATTTAACCTGGTTGGTTTTTGTCATGGTACACAGATCGATTCCAGGAGAATCCATGCACCTTTTTGTTTGTTGTTCTCTTTAGGCTGTATGATCTTTTTATATACTTATATTCTTAAAGTTCTTTTTAAGGTTCATCAGTTGCCTTTCTCCAAACTGGTTTTCAAACTATACTGGCAGTTTTCACATTCAGAAGTCTTCAAACTGTAAATTTTTTTTGTTATCTAAGAGTGTTCTTTCTTTAAAATTCTTTTATCAAAATGAAGAAAGGAAGGAAAGACAGCTGTTCCCTCTATGTCATATCTCCAGGTACCCTATAAATAATAAACTCATTGTTTTGTTTCATTAATTCTTTTAACTATATCCTAAAATATAGAAAATTATAGCAAAGCTTTCCAATAAATAAGAAGGCTTTCCTTTCACAAGTTTTTTTTTTTTCCCAGGTGCAGCATCAGTCCATTCTTTGGTGCCCTCCAAACTTGTGCATCATACTATGTATTGTACTGCACACATTACTGCACACATCCTACACATGTCAGAAAGTGTTGGTTATTGCTTTTTTGGTTTGGTGGGGTTTTTTGTCTAAAAGTTGGTTTTTTGAAGTGATTTTATGCTTTTGGCTCTCTTCTTCATTCTTCTATAGATTGTTTTCTGGAAATAGAAACAGTTCATCTTGTGTTGATCTTTGAGGCTTTGTTATCCGTTTTCTCAGGAGAAATTGCAAAGAACAGCCTATCTTCTCTTTCTTTTAAATCATATAGACCATAAGGAACCATCCAGTCCCACACTTCAAGATTTGGCTTTGCAAGTAAATAAAGTTAACAATAGAACCTGTGATCTGATATAGACAGCATTAATGCAAGCAGAGGTCTTGTGCTGGTGGATCTGAGATACAAGATACACTGAAACTTCTGTTGAAAACTGTCCTCCTTTATGAATGGATTGTTTCTAATAGTCCTTTATCTCAGTTAGTCCTCCTTTAGGACAGTAATGGTCAAAAAAAAAAAATTGCAGGAAACAAAATGCAGGCAGCACGAAAGATGTGTCAGGGTTATTATGAAACACTGCCTTGTACAAGATGCTGTCTATCTGATTTATATAGTGAACTTGGAAAGAAAGGAGTAGGAACCCCAGTATGCTTGAGCTGTTATTTCTAACACTAAAGAGAAAAACAATTGGAATGTGATTATCTAATGTTGTTATGCAGAGATCTTAAAAGTGAGTGTATGTATTTGTCCTAAATCAGACCATCTCATTAGCCTTTTCAGATGTGGAAGAACTAACACCTTATGAAGCAGAAATTCTGTGGAAGATGTAATGCATTTTCTACCAGCTTCTTTCATAACAAAAAAGCATCTCTAGTGTCCTGAATACACACATGTTCACTTCTGTGTTTTGACAGGACAGCAATCATGTTAGGAAATTTCCATTCCAGTCTGAAATGAAGAATCAATCCTGTGTAAGATTTGCTACTCTTTACTTTCTTCATGGCCTGGACTTTCAGGGGAGTGACTGGCCATGCTACAGAAGTGAGTGTAGCTCCATCTGAGGAAGTTAATATCATATTTTGTATCCTTGGAATAACTGATGTGCAGTAAATGCACTATTAGTATTAATTGTGTGAGGTTTAAGTATTTTTTTAAGCATGTCTGAAGTATTTATCAAAAATCCTAAGAAAATGGAAACATGTATGGATTTAATGGAATTTTAAGTAGCGTACACAAAAAATAGGTGAAACTTCATGAAACAGTTATTTTTGGGGTTCATAAAATTTGGAAAATGAGTGCAATTCTATCATTGTTTGTGAGAGGATCAGGAAGATGATAGTCTGTATCTAAATTATATGCAATAATGAGATACACAATTTTTTTTTTTCTTTTAGAAATGTATTTAATATTAACCTTTGTCCATTCACAGTCTTATATGTTTCCCAAAGTTTTAGTTTAAGATCATACATGAATTAGAAACATGCTGCCATACTCATAGATGTCCTTTGAAGTTTCAAAGATAGAAAAAACCCTGAAATATTACATGAAATCTGTCCAACAGAATATATTCTAAAGCATTTACTTAACACGGAAAACCAAGAAAAATGGATAAGTTGATGTATTATCTTATCCATCTCCATTTGGTATGAATCCTTAAAATTCTGTTATGTCACTCAAACGTGATACTACTGTAAAGCATGCACTGCATACCTGGTAAGTATGAAAATGCAGAGGAAACACATCCCTGTAAAATGCCCTTATGGCTTTCAGTGGCAGTCAATATTAATGTTTCTTAAATTTGTTTCAGTGAGTAAATGCATCATAAAAATTCCAGGGTTTAAATGATTTTCTGTAATTTATATATATAGAGAGAATAGGGTTCCTGTATTTGGGAGCAAAAAAGAGGGCAGCAGTGGGTTATTGGAAAGGACTAAGAGCTGTGAATTGTACTGGATGCTCAACTAGGCAGAGACCAGAGAAGGAAGATGGTCTGTGGAGTGGGAACTGAAGGTTAAGAAGCTCTGAATCCCTTGGAACAGAAGAGACTTGCATTGGGAACATCCACAATTCTTGTAAGCAGGGCAGCCTTTTGTGTCCTCTGATGCATCCAGGGCCATCATTCCCACAGACGATGTTCCCTCTCCATTCCATTTCTTGGATCTCTTCCACATTACATCACATTCTCTCTCAGATGACTCTCCCCACTTCTTTACAGCCCCCACCCATTCATTCCTCTTGAAACGCTGTTACAGCCCCAGCTTCCCCATTTACGGCCTTCATTCCTGTTGATGCTTGCCTTGTTCTTTTGTCCACCTCTGACCTCTGGCACCTTTCCTACTGCAGCTGCTGGACTCTTCACAGAAGGAGAAAGAATCTTGGGTTTGAGCATGGTATAGATACCACACTTACCAAATTATCTGCAAAAAAATGTTGTGCTGACATGCCTACCTTCCCTATTACTCTAAATGAACCAAAAGGGATCAAGTAAACAAAGGAGACTGAGAACTAAATTATTCTTGCTCAAGTTTGATCATAATGCCTAGCCTAAACTCTCTTATGTTTAAAATCGAACTCCATCAACGTTAACATCATAAACTATAGTTTAGAAAGCATGTTCTGTGTGATTTCTGTTGTGCTAGAATTCTGAGAAATGCAAAATAAGCAAAGCCAATTTTTAACAAGTCCAGAAATGTATACTGAATGCAGAATTTTGTGTTATTTAAACTCTGTGGTACAGATTATGTGAAGTACTTGCATAAAAAAGGTATGAACAGTGCTCCCAGATCTTAAAAATTTAATTGTCGATTTTTTTAAGCAGTCACTTATGTCTAGCATTGTGCAAAATGAAAGTAATAATATGTTTAAGATAAATACCTTGGCACCATGGATTTGTTGTGTGTTTGGCCAGTAATCTCTAAGATTAGAATTGGGTAGCTGGTGTCAGCTAACACTAAATATTATAACACATTTGGGACTGTGCCATACAACAGAAACAGTAGGAGATGCATAGGAATAGAAACAAGAAAAAACATAAATTTAACACAATAAATTTACACTGAAAGTGCTTTAGGGAGCAAACCTACTTAATTGAAGAGGACATAAGCACATGTTTAGCTGCTGTGTTTAATAGAGAATGTATAATACATTACTAAAAATAAGCATATACTTAAAGAGCTTAACTGTCATAAAGGTAATAACTTAACAGGAGTCAAGGAATAAAAGCCTATGTATTTCTGAAATATATAATTTAAGGACCCTTTTTTACAGGCATAAAATTACGATCTCATACTGAAGACAAATGTTACGTTTAACATGCAGCAATGTTGCTCCAAGTGTCCAAGCAACACAGTTAACTTTCAATTTCTGCCCTCATCCTGGTATCCTTAAGTACACAAATAGTTTATTTAAAGGTTACTAGACTTAGCAGAAATAATTAATTCGTTGGTAAGATTTATAGTTTTGCATGTTACATTTTTTCTGTGTTACAGAACAGTAGAAAGATTAAAAACATTTAATCAATGCCACAGCATTCTTTAAAAATATAACCTTCAACATATCTCAGGCTTTAGATAGCCAGACTTCAAGGTGAGTTGGATCTGCAGTCATATTAATGTAAAAAATGTAGACCTATAAAATTCTGATATATTTACATTAGAATCAATTTCTTTTCCAAATATTCCACCTTAAATGTAACATTTAAAGTGTGAAAATACTTACATAGACCTAATTCTGCTGCAGCCCATTAAAAGAATTAAAATAGATAAAACAGACCTGTTGCATCAGTGAATTATCTTCAAATTTCAGTGAAGAAAGGCTTAGGCTTTTTTAATTGCTGTCAGAATCAAAGCAAGACATGTTAAATTTCTGAATTTAGTCATTCTTTGTGAAAATGTTGCCTTGTCATCCATTTAAGTGTCTATCATCAAAATGCTTTTAATTAGAGTGAATGCTAGTACTTACCTGTTTTTCACTGCAGAAATATATGTATGCTTCACAGGAACATGCTTCTGTTGTTCCTCAGTGTACATGTGAAATCAAGCCTTAAAAATCCAATGATCAATATAATTTTTTTCCTTTTCCAGATTATTTCCCTGGCTATAATCTTCATTTTAGAAAATCAAGGAGGATGTTTCTGTATGTGTCTGCATATAGTGTTAGCCACTTTAGAAAAGAGCCCTCAGCTTATCAGAAACTATTGACCAGTTTACACACTAGAATAAAATAGTCCTTATATCATAAGTGACTAAACTTTAGATAGTTTAATAATCTAATAAATACAGAACAGTTTTAAAATGCTGTTTTGAATCTAATTCTCCTTTCCATCTCAATGCAGTGTAGAAAGATAAAAAACCAAAGCAATATTATTTTCTAAACCAGAAATTTATTCAAATTCATTAAATGTAAAAAATAGGATTTTAAATGTGCATTTCATAATAGCAAAAAGAAAGAACTAATTTTACGTAAGAGCTCCTGTTTTACTGAGCAGCAGCCTAGCATAATTATTCAATGAGTCAGTGACAAAGAACTTGTGCTTAGGCAAATAACAAAACAAGATTTAAAATCTACCACTTAAATCAAGAGCTCCTGCATTCCAGTATAAATTGGCTTTAAAACTGATGATTTAAATAATTTTATTTAAATCAGTCAATCACATCAAATGGCCAAATAAGACAAAAAATTAAAATGCATACTCAAGGGCCCAGAACAACCTTTTTGGGTGGGGAGTTACCTCCCCACCCCCAGTGCTTTTGATAAATACTTTATAAGTCTTTGAAAGCTCCCCCAGGCTCACTCCCTAGCCATCAGAGGGAAGTAGGACTCCCATGGTCTTGCATGCAGTTGGGAACATGGAGTGTATTGTGCTCCTTTGATTAGCCATTGAGCCAACAAACTTCAAGAGATTTCTTCTTAGCAGAAAGAATGGTCAGCATGAAGCTGTAGGAGATGAGCAAATGGCTCCTGTGAAGATCCCCTGTGTGGGAGTCCCTGTAGTCACTGAGCATGGGGAACCTGAGGAGCAGCGAGCTGCCCTGGCACATCTCGCCACCATGTCATGCTGCACTCATTCAGATCCAGGGCAGGGCTGGGAAGTGGCTGTGCCTCTTATCCATGACCTCAGTATCTGTAAGGGGTCTGGGAGGTTAAAGCAAGGTGGGGGCACCAGTTGTTGGTTGGTGAGTTGTTGAGAGGTGACCTAAAGGGAAGAAGAGGGGTTGGGCAAGGATGGAAGGAGCTGGAGGGAAGCAACTGCAACATGGGGGATGCTGGAGGATGGAATGGATTTGGGCAGTGAGCAGCAGACTGGGAGGAATGACCTTCTAGGCCTTTCATCCTTACAAGGGACAGGATGGAATGTGTGGCCTGGATCATGTTTTCTGAAGTACTTTTTCATTATTGCAGTCTTGCAGTATTCACTGCATCCTCCCAGTGGTCCCGTCTTTTTTCCAGGAAAATGTACTCGGTTTATTAAGAAATAGACATTATGTTAATAATGCATTTGCCCAAATACACTTAGTGTGATATACTTGTAAAACCATTTACCATCATAGTGTATATGTGACAGTGAATTAAGTATATTTTTAAGTTGCCATTCTTCAGCATTGCATGGTTTATTACTGTGGTTCTTTGCCTGCATGAGGTTAATGCCTCTGTGGGAGAAGCTGTGAACATTGTCACAGGAGCTGTGCAAATCAGTGTAAAACTTCATGTCATGCAGCCATGATACTGTAATGCCTCTCAGATGTGTGATCTCTCATAATTTGAACAACCTGTAGTAATTTGGATGTAGAATGCTCTCAGGACTGCTGCCGTGTGGGTTGGTTGTCCTCCATGCTTCCCATATGGAGGAGTTATCAGGCACTCAGTTGGTGTTTTTCAGAGACACAAAACACTGCAGCAACAAACCTGAGGTGGTAAAATTCAGACTGAAAGCATAGTATAGGAAGGCATATGTTACTGACATCCTGATTCATACCAAGAGTCCTTGCAATTTTATATCCTTTGAGTGAAATCTTGTCCCTGTTTAATATATGAGGCATAAACAAAAGAAGTGTTTACAATACTGAACGGAAAACAAAACAAACAAAGAAAAACTTTCATGTTTCAAGTATTTAAATAATTCAAGTAATTAAATAATTATTGGTAGATACTTTCTTTATTATACATTGTTTTTGCAGGGATTGTACAGTTTTACATAAATACTGGGAAGTCTTTTCACCAGGAATGCCTTCCAGTACCTATCTTGTCCCACCTTATGAAGTCATAGAAATCAATTACAAGGCAATTTTAGCTGGCTGTGCATATCAAATTTATAGAAGAGTTTCTCATGAAACTAAAATTAAAATTAAAGTAACATTTCTGCTCTGAAACCACTCAAAAAAGAGGTAAATTTTAATACAACACCTCTGCTATCTGTAAGAATTTGTAATAACAAGCCAAAATTAAAACTGATAGAAAAGGGGAAGAAGGTTAAAATGAATAGCTGTAGCATACTACACTGCATCTTATTTCACCTGTTTCAGCTCAAACACTATTATAGGTTTTTTTTTTTTTAAATATTAATCTCTGAAAATGACAGGTGTCAAGAGCCTTTTGTAATACACTTACAAAAAACTTGCGGTCAAGAGGTCATGTCACTGCAATGTATTAGGCAGTAGCCTTCTCTCTTGTGGTATTTTCCTTGTTTGAAGCATTTCCAATGAAAGATGCTTTCTGTAATGTGCAGCAATAAAATGATCTATTTGGGAACAGCTTTACATGGTAAAGGAAGCTGTGAGAATACTTTGGTATTGTGTACATTTTCTCTCTTAACAGTTGTATGTTCAGAACTCTCTCGGATGCTATAAGGCACACAAAGGATATATGGTTTACAGCAACATATGTGTTTTGGGATTGAATTTTATAAATATTATTCTTGTACTGAAAATAATTTTATAAATATTATTCTCATACTGAATGCATTTTCCCCCATTTTTTCTTTTTTCTTTACATTCTTTAAATAGAGTTCTGATGCCCTGAAAATAAAACTCTGTGTTTCAATAAGAATTCTTCCAGTATTTTCTTTGTTTTCTTCACTGGCTTTTAGCGTCACAATCCATGAGAAAATTATTGTAGTGTGCAAAATAAGATGTTTACATATACACAGTGAAAACAAAAATTGAATAGTTTTAAAACTTGCTTTGGCATGCTTATAGTAAAATAGGTTTTATTTTAAGGCACAGTGTATGAGGGCAGTTTCAGAGGCTCTCCTTGAGCTCTGTGAATTGAATGACTAAATTCTTACAGCTTCACTTTGTCTTTGGGCACATCAAAGCTTGGGCACTATACCTGCCTTGTCAGGTCTTTTGAGACAAATGATGTAATATACTACATAACCATTAAGAAAAAAAAACCAAAACAATAGTGGTGAAGACTTTGAACTTTATATATAAAGTTAGATTTTGAAAATGTGTCTTATTTTGACACACCAGTGACCAAGGTGTTTTGGCCCAGAACCTTGTGAAAGAGTTGTCCAATGAGGCAGTACAACTAGAGACAGTTTGTTTTGCATTTTTGTTCAGTTGATTTGGGTAGGGGTGAGGAAGGGAGATTAGTGACAAAGTTACACTGATATGTTTTAAACCAACTTTTAAGCCCACATCAAAGTAGGGTCCCTAAATATGGATTTAGGAAAGGTGGATTAAAAATATGGGAGCCAGTCAATTGTTTCTAAAGTGCCCTGAGGGGAGGAGGAAGTGTTCACTCAGCTCTTCTGTACTCCAGTGTCATGCATAGGAAGGACCGAGGAATGCAAGGAGTGTATAGTTTTAAAAAGTGAAGTTAGATGAAGACTGGTTTTTTTTCTGTTTCTGACAGAAGCAGCTTTATTGTATTCCTTTGGACCAGGATGAAGTACTACTTACATCACATAGGCTTTGATGCAGGAAAGTTCTGCAAGATTTACACTGCAGATTGGTAGGAAATTATATTTTGATTTTAAAAATAATGTTTGTTATTTCCTTTTCCTTCTTGCCAGGCTTGTGCAGCATATTTATATGTGTAGGCAACTGAGAATGTAAAAATATTTGCCTGCCAGTCTTTACTGACTTGAGAGAAGGGAATGATGGAGACAAGAAGACTTCAGGAAAGAACTGGGAAAAAGATATGTTTTTATGGTTAAAAGTCCTTAAAAACACAGTAGTTTTTGATGAGATCGGTAAAACACTGCATATACAGGATGAAAAAGAGGAATGCTCAGAAAATAGGGAATGGTAGTTACAGGGAATTAGGAAGGCAGCAAATAAGGAAAGAATGAAAGAAAATTTATTGAGAATAATGAAGTGTAGAGGAATCTATATTGCAAACAGTATTAAAAAAATTAAAATACTCACTATTCTGCCTCCATTCTGTTATTTACTGAAAGCTCTGTTTTTAGTGGTTTGAGCAACAAAGACCAATAACGAATATGAAAAGGAAAAATGGAAGTCAATATCTGGGAATCAACGTTTTAGGAATTCCACTGCATTTCTGATTGCTGTATAAAGTGTGTTCCTCGCTGTTATCTCATTTTATGGTGTTTCCCAGAACACAAAATGTTAGATGTTAAGATCATAGCAGAGAAATAGAGATGTTATGAACTTCTATTCCGACTTAAACAGCCTATCTCTAACAGGCTGCTGAAAATTGTTATTTTGATGCATTTCTATGTATGGTGATCTTTAGGGGGTAAAGCTACAGGGCTAGCTGTTATAGCTAGGGTGGGATGGGAATGAAAATTGGAGTTTACCTTTGTGTTTCATGAGGATGAGCAATTTGAAGAATTGGCCAATTCTGAAACTCAATTGTAATATCTTTGCCAGTATTAAATGTATGATCATCACTTTGGCAGCTGCAACAGGAAAAGGAGAGGTTATACACAGAAATGATAGTTGCATTTTTTTTTTTAGCTTTAACTGTTTTTTAATAGCAGAGTATCAGAACCCATATATAACAAGGTAGAAAAACCCCCAAATCTTAAGGACTAACTTTGGGAGTTGCTAAAGGAAAGGCAAAGCATAAAGAAAGACAAAGGAGTAGACAGAGACAAAAAGAGATTAACAGAAACAGGAGAAAAGAATTTGCAGAATACAGAACTAGAGGTTATCTTGGAATTGATAAAATTATCCAATCTTTTAAGATAATGACAGCATGGTACTGAACAACTAATGAGCAACAGCTGCAAAATGTGATAAGTACATAGATACAGTATTCTAACTTCAGTAATTGAGAAAACTTTCCTCTGACATCTGTTATGATACTGTATTGATGTGATTGTCTTGTTAGTACAAGTCTTGTTGTACTCCAGTCTTCAGAATGTTTTGGTCTGTCAGCCTAGCACACAACTTCTGATGTCAATGACATTAAATAGTTAAGGCCAAAGTTACTGTGTTTTGCTACACCCTGGAAGTGTATTTAGTTAATTTTTATAAATAATGAAGATTGGCCTGGAAACTTAGGTTCATAGCCATGATTCACTTAGTAGCATTGCATGAATAAAGGTTTACAGAGTTATAATGAAGTATAGATAGGAAAGCAATAACATAAATAATTGGGGTCTTTGGCATCTAAGTAAAGTAATGAGAAATGGTTAAGACTTTTTTTTCTCAAACTTTAGATGTAGAGATTCTTTACAGTATAGGATGGGGTAGAATAGGGAGTTGAAATAATCTTATCTAAGGTAAATAAATATAAACCTGAGTAAGAGCATTAAGTAAAATTCATCTTCTGAAATACTGCAGGCTTTCAAAACCCAATGTACTCTGGGAGATGAAGTGTTCAGTGCTTCCAACAGCGGCATCCTAGATTGTTAATTGTAAGACAGAGGAGTGTGCAACTTTCTGCAAAACTTGCAGGGGCATAGGTGAGATCCAGGTAGTTGTTGTTTCTTGTCCAAACTGTGCTGTAACATTTTTCAGTAACTTTTATGTTCATTCATTAGTTTGGAGCATTCATGCTGTTTTTCTGCATTTTGCAGAAAGTAGGAGACTGTTAGTGTTTACCAACTTTTTAATTCTAAATATGAATTTTTATAGACTAGAAGTTGAACATGTGCATTAAATCAAGATTTTAAAATCATTACCCAATATTCTTGAGTTTTTGAGATTTTTTTTCCAGTAACAATTTTCTGCAGCGTTATAAAACAGTAATAAATTAATTTTACTTAAATAGCTTATATGAGAAGACAAAGAACAGGCACATAGGTCCAGTCTGGTGTAACTAAAGTACTTTACAATCAGTTTCAAATTCCCCTTTATATTACACCATAATTCCTACTTAGAAGAAGTTTTTTGGGAGTAATGATAATTCAAAAGTGGTACATAAAATTCCATGGCTAATTATATTTTTTTACAATCATGTGCTGTGGCTCATTGATAGGCTGGACTGCAAAAAATGTTTGTTTCACTTTTATTTATAAACTAAATATCTACAAAACTGGAAGACAATCTAATAATGTAACTTATGGGAAAAAGAAAAAGAGTTAATACTCTCTTATTTTTCATCTTCTGGATTTTTTTTTTCAGTTAAAGTAGTGAGTGTTGCAATTTTATCACTCTGACCTAGTCATTTTTTCATGGATAAATATTCCCAAATTTTCATAAGCAGACTACTTGGTTTGGCAGTACTGATTATTAGTTTACTAATGTTTTTCATTCAGAAATGCTAGTGAGATAAGTAGCCAGTAACAAAGTTGAAATGAAATATATTGTCCAGTTTTAGAAAAGTACCCACTGTCTAAGGAGATTATCCAGTTTATTTTTAGATTAAAATTACCTTGAAATCCTTGGAAGGATGACTTCATACTTTTTTTTTTTTTTAATATTGTGTCTAAAAGTAAAACAAGATTGGCATATTTTACAGTCTTCCTTGCTGCCATTATCTATTAATATGAATACTGGAACATTTTGTGTTACAGGTTTCTTTTCAAAGTAAAAGGAACATTTCTGCCCATTAACAGAATTGGAGGATTTTTTAATAGTTGTGTAATATTCCTTAAAATAATGAGTACATCTTGTTGTTACAGTGAATATATACACCTTAGAGGCCTTGCAAAACAAATATCTAGCATTGCAAGGTGATTCAAAGAAACAATGCTGTGGGAAAGAGTAAAATGAAAAAGTAGCTTACAACAAGTCAACAGCATTATATTTTTTTATATACATTTTTATAAATAGTGCTGTTTTCATCTGCATGGTTCCACATCATGATTGTTGATCGGATGAATTGATATCTGCCCATATTAAACTACTAGGGAGCATCTGAAGAGGGCAATGAAGATTGTGGAGGGCCTTGAGGAGAAGCCGTGTGAGGAGCGGCTGAGGGCACTTGGTCTGTTCAGCCTGGAGAAGAGGAGGCTGAGGGGAGACCTCACTGCAGTTACAACTTCCTCATGAGGGGAAGAAGAGGGGCAGGCACTGATCTCTTCTCTGTGGTGCCTGGTGACAGGACCCAAGGGAATGGCCTGAAGTTGTGTCAAGGGCGGTTTAGGTTGACTATTGGGAAAAGGTTCTTCACCCAGAGGGTGTTTGGGAACTGGAACAGGGTCCCCAGAGCAGTGATCACAGCACCAACCTGACAGAGTTCAAGAAGAATTTGGACAAAGGTTCTTGGGCACATGATGTGATTCTTGGGGATGGTCCACTGCAGAGCCAGAAGCTGGACTCTACTAGGTCCCTTCCATCTCATATTCTGTGATTCTGTGATTCTCTTCCTGGCATCCAGTTCTGTGTTACCATTTTGTTGGGGCAATCTGTGGCTATTTCAGTAGAAATTATTTATGTTTCATTCTATCTACTTGGTTTATGTGAATCAATTTTATTCAGGGATGAATAGAGACTATTGATTTTAAAGGTCTTTGTATCTTCTCAGCACTTTTTAACAGTCTCTTGTTTGGGTGCCCTAGGTTTAGGCACCTAAGTTTGAAATCAGTGTCCTAGATACATTTGCAAAAAGGGCTTGATGGTATTGGTTTTTAGTTAATCAAGAAAAAGATGATTCGTGGCTGAGCTGTTTTATCCAGACAACACAGGCAAAGTGATTCTCATCACTTAAGCATAACTGCAGTGCAGCGTCCCAGGAAACTCCTGTGCTCTTAGGAAAAGACTACATTTTGTCAAAATTTCACTCAGGAAAAATGAACCCTTTCTTAAGAGTAACTCTGGGTTTGGGTGTTTTTGGCATTGAAACATGATCCAGACTTCACAACCAGTTTCAGATTCCCCTTTATATTACACTGTAATTCCTACATGGAAGTTGTTTTGGGGGTAATTCAGAATAATTCAGAACTGGTGCATAAATTTCCATAGGTAATTATATTTTTTTACCGTGATGTGCTCTGGCTTGTTGATAGGCAGGACTGGAAAAAATGTTCATTTTGCTTTTATTTATAAAGAAGTTATTACATAATGCACAGTAATTTATCCTATTAAATTATATAACCCTTTTGTGTAAGACTCGATTCACAAAGTCTGTTTAGGGTTGAGTTGGGGTTAGATTTCAGAAGTTTGTAGGTCAGTCTATCTCTGTTTGATAGCAAAACTTAATCAGCTTGTTATCTGGAGATACAGAGACGTGGTTTTACTTTTTCCAAGCCCAGGTGTGATTTCTGACTTGTGCTAACTATGCTTGTCTAAATTTGATTAACACATCTATGGCTTATATCTTGAAAACATCAATGCTACATGTGTTCATATTCATGTGAGTATCACAATAAACCTAAATTAAGCTCTTCAGAAGAAAATGTCATGCCAAGAAACTTGAGCAAATAAATATTTGTACAAAAAATGTGAGTGTATTTATCCCAGACTATAGCAATTGTGGTGAGTGGTATTTATAATGAATATGACCTAAGCCTCACAATAAATTTCTGATTTAGTGCCTTCAAATGTCTTGAAAAGTGGTCTTGTTAAAATCCCATGGTTAAAATTCTGTCATGTTCCTGGTCATAGTCTTCAAGAGAAATAAAGATGACAAGTTAAGTTCAACTTCATAGTTTTGCCTCCAAATATTTGTTATTTTCAAAAGTCTATGTGCTGAATCTTTTAATATTCTTGTGACCTGGAGAGGGTTGGCATTATTCAATTTGTTGGTTCATAGCTATTACCAAGCAGTGACCAGAAATGTTAAGCTGAGTGTTTACTAAGTATTCTTTAAGTCTTGGTTATTTGCAAGAAGGCAATATAGCAAGTAATAGCAAATGCCTGTGATGCAGACACTATTGCAGTATTTCCAAGGTAAATCCAAATAAACAGAATAAAAATGCTAAGTAAAAAGCACTCCTAATTAAGAATCTGTTGCAAAAGTCCTGCAAATTCAAGCACATTCTCTTAGCATCCTAAATGCATTGGTATGATAAAAACAATTTTATGTGACAATGGTAGCCTTGTAGTACTTGGCTTCCATTCAGAATTACAGTACTTGTTATAATTTTCTATTCGACCAAATATATTTTACTTAAGTACTTTGTTATATATTTAAAGAAATGTTCTATAGTTCTTTGACTATGAAGTTGAAAAATAGAATAATTTGTCTGCTTAAAATAAGTATTTTAACTTTATAACTCTGTGAGATAGCCACAAAGAGATGGATTTATTCAAAATTATGGTTTCTACCATTTGTTTGAGTGTTGAATATCTGTGTGTATCAGTTTCAAATTTGATAGCCTAAATGAGAGTAATTCTTTTGGAATTTCAGTATTTTTTGTTTAATTTATTGTATGTAGTTGTCATTGGCCAGATAAGTCATGTGATATTGCTAATAGCCTCAAATGTAGAGAAAAAAAATGTACAAAGTGGCGCTTATTAATTAATGATCACAAACTAGATGATTATAAGAAGATTCTACTCAGCTGCCTAAGTAAGACAAATACAGTGTATTAATACTGAGAAAGCTGCTGTCCCATTATATTGCAAGTCTGATGTAGACACAGAAGCAAGGAGTTTCATATTAAGACTGTTTTATTCCTGTGTTATTATGGCTGTATAATGTAGCTAAAGAAGTCATAAGACTTTATGATTAATTTAATCTTAGTTTACAATTGTTTCACTTACGTTTCAACCAAGGAAGCAGGGATTGAGGCTGCTGTAGATACAATTTTTACTACGCTCTATTACACTAAATACTATAGGTGCAACTTTAGAAAGCCTTGAGAGGACTCTTATGAATCTAACTAATTTTAATATGCACTTCAAAATAGACTAAATTATTATTATTTCACATTATTATGTGAAATATATGTTGAGTGTATATGATTATGTCATCTCAGTTTATGTGTGGGAATCTTTGATCTACTTACTACATTACCATTACTAATACAAGTAGACCCTTCCAACTGAATAGTTATTAAATATTTAAATGTTCCAAAGATACTGTGTGAAATCTTTAGTTTTACATAATATCTTCACAGAAATGTTTCAGCTGTTTTATATTTTGAGAAGATATTAAAATGCGTGATTTCAATATTGCTAATAGTTTGACAAATTTCATAGCTTCTGTTTAAGGCACATACAGTATCTCTATTTTGCTGTATGGGTATGGTCATAAAAGACTGGAAGTATTTTCCATGACTGTAAAGTCATCTCCTTTTAAATGTAAATTTCAGAAGTTTATCAAACTCCACATAAATTAATCCACATAGGCTTATGTAGATGCATGAATGCATTCAGAGTTTGGATTTTTACAGCTGACAAAACTTGTGAACAGAGCAGATAAATTAATGGAGAGAGAGCAGATAAATTAATGGAGACAGAGATAAGAAGTAAACAAATTATTAGAGAATTAAGAATCTGTTATAACCAATCTGAATAACTTAGGGAAAAAACAAAACAAACAACCAGATAATAAAACACATGCAAAAAAAAAAAAAAAAACAAGAAACAAAAAAATCCTAAACAACATAAGATTATACACAAACCCCTCACTTCAAAATCTTTAGGTAGATTTTTCCTCTAGGTTTCAGTTGGAGGCCAAATTTCACCCCGTCCTCTCACTACTAACAGATGAGCCACAGTAACGGTAACAGTCAATATTAAACTGGACTAAGATAGCTCTCTTGTTTTCTTTAAATCAAAGATGTTCACATAAACAATTACTAGTTTGTGGCAGACTGCCAAATGTATATTTCTTACTGTAACTACCAGTGATCATCGTGGGGATTGTCATGCTTTTCCCTCTTGGAATGCACATTGCAGAGTAATTGTGGTAACAGCTTATTCACAGCTTGTTAAATCATATTCGGTTCAGGGAAATATTTGGGTAAAACAGGGTGTCTCCAACGTATTTAATGAACACAGCAGACAACCAGTCTTCAGTACTATGGTAATAGACTTATTCATCTTGATTTGGGAAAATGACTTTTGTTAAATGCTGTCTGTGGTTGAACCCTCATTAAAACCATTAGAAATGCTACACCGAATCATAGAAAGACTTGGGTTGGAAAGGACCTTATAGATCATCTAGTTCCAACCCCCCTGCCATGGACCAGGACACCTTCTACAAGACCAGGTTGCTCAAAGCTCCAGCCAACCAGACCTTGAACATTTCCAGGAAAAGGAGCATCCACAACTTTAGACAACCTGTTCCTGTGCCTCAGCACCCTCATAGTAAAGAACTTCTTCAATATATGTAATGTAAACCTACACTCAGTTTTAAGCCACTCCCCCTCATCTTATCACTACATGTCCTTATAAATAGTGTCTCTCCATCTTTCTTGTAGGCTCCCTTCAGGTACTGGAAGGTCGCAGTTAGGTCACCCAAAAGACTTCTCCAGGGTGAACAATCCTAGTTCTTTTAGCCTTTCCTCATAGGCAAGGTACTCCATCTCTCTACTGATCTTGGTGGCCCTTGACTCAGCGAAAAGATTGAGGAAAGAATTATTTTTATCTTCCTTGTCTTTCATAGCTTTAGGATTTTTCTGTTGTCCCTTTCACCATTACAGATTCATTGATTTTTGTGAGACTTTGGTAATAGTATTGCAAATGAGTGTCAGCTACTTGAATTGTTTCCTCTGTGGCAGTAATGAGCCTTATGATACAAATGTTCTATCTGATACCTCAATTAGTATTTAGATTGGACTCATAAAACCTCTTAAGTAACCATCATCTGTCTATCAAGGGAAAAACACACCACACACATGAGGTTAGCCCAGCCAGTGTTGTGATTGACTAAATGATTCCTTTCTGATCAGCCGTTGCCTAAGTGGTAAGTGTCCTTTGGGTTCAGGATGCTCGTGGGATCCATTCTTGTCCCTTCTAGTTACAAGGCAAAGTGAATCTCAAAATCTTAGCTTGTGCCTCTTTACTCATAAACCATTTTAAGTAGCTGTATGTATGCTCTGACCTTTCATGGAACCTTTGTTGGAAAACTCTTGTTAAAAGTAAAAGACTTACAATCGGACACAAACATATCTTAATCTAACCACAAATATAAGCTAACGCATAAGAAGGAAAGTATTTCTCATACTTTGAGATACAGAAATATTCAAAGAGGTTTGCATTTTTAAAATGAGTAATCTTTCTTTTTTCTGTGCCAGCAAAATGATGTTTGACCTACAGCCTCCTATGTTTTTGTTTGTTACTGGCAAAGAATTTTATATGTAATGTCCTCCCTGAACAACAGTTGGAAGTTGATTTTTTTGCATAGAAAGCATTGCTAAACATTTTATCAAGATGTCTAATGTTTTTAGCAACTGAAAGGGAACTATTTTTAAATGGTGCCTGAGAGCCTGGTTTGATATAATTAGTCATTTGTGTTTAATATTTTATTGTGATGCCATTATTCATGATGCCTAAATGATCTTCTTCACTGTTTCTTTTCAAAGGAGCCACAGCACTTCTCAGGGTCAAACAATTGTAAATGGTGATGGTTGCTAATAGCTCAGTGCAAAAGACACTATCAGTGGCATGACAGATGTAGAAATTCGGAGCTGTCTCTTGAATCATCTTCAAATCCAAAACAGCCACTGAATTAAAAAATCAGGGGCAATTGGTCAGATTGTTTAGATCACTATAAAACAAGCAAGGTAGATATACATGTCCCCTTGAATTGACAGCATCCTTTATTTTGGAGATATTTCTGCTTCATATGTACAGAAGACAGCTTTGTTTCAGACCAACTATCCAAATTAGAACAGTCCAGGGCATGACTGTTCATTGATTTCCTATTTGATTAAGAGTGAACAAAAAAATACAGAACCCTTTATTTAAAAATGGGCTCTTTGAAACCCTATTGAAAAGGATCAAGAAACAGGAAGCATTAGGAATATAGCGGTGGTCCCTTGATCTGCCTCATTAGTTCAATGGTATTTCAAACTGCAGTTTTTAAAATATTGTTTCCACACGTTTTTGGAATTCTAATCAAAAGGTAAATCGATCAGCAGTAATGTCTTGGATGTAAAGCCTGCAGTTTGAATAGCTAGCCAGAAATTGCCCATACTTTCCTTGATATATCTTTAAAACAATTGCTGTATGATGGGGTAGCAATCATTGCAAGGATAAGGGGACCTAAAAATACATTTCTTTCAGAGTCATAACAATAAAACATAGTTCCACTTGTACTTTTTGGAGATAAAACTGATTTAATGTAAAAACAACTGAGTGGCTTCATCTTGAGTATTATTTTTGTTTAAGAAATCAGGTTGCAAATTGCACTTGGCAAAGTATTAAGGCTTTCATCATTAACCCATCACAGAAAATAGTATTTTGTGCCTACTAGAATTTATTTTGTATAATGGAAAGTTGCATTAATATGCAAAACTTACTGAAAAACATTTTATGTTGTAAACAAAAAATATTGATAATTATTAAGAATATACACAACTTCTCAGTAGCATTGTAATAGGTATAAATAGAAGCATTGGAGAAGTTAGGTTATAAGTACTGGTTATAATTAGGTACCTTGTACTTTATGAAAAAATGGTTGATTGATTTTTAAAATTTTTTAAATTATATTATTCAAATGCTAGAATAAGAGTGCATGTGAAAGCAAATTTTCTAGCCTAATTTTACCAAATGCCCTTATAAAGTATAAATAATAGAAATATTAGTATGAAATGCTGTTAAGAATGACACAATATAACATAATTTCCTTTAATACTAAAGAATTTTATTAAAGAAAACTTTCAATCTTTTCACTTACAGGTCTTTCAAAGAGGCACTTTGTTTGACTTTGAAATGTGCTTTACAGTAGAGCCAGCTCTCTGCTGATATTAGGGGATTTAAACATGAATAAAGATCACTAACACAAGTTATCAGTGAATTCTGAGCTAAAATACAGCAAGTATTGTGGTCACCATCCTGTCATGAATGGGTTATGTTTACAGCTTTTAGTACAGAAAATATCATATTACAGGCATCCTGAGATCTACCTCAATATTTCCATTCCATTCCATTTCATTCAATTTCTCTTTTTCCTGTTCCTTGCTTTTAATTCTCTTTCTTCCCCTTTCCATTTTCTGTTTCTCTCAGAATTGTCATGCAGTTTATATTTGAAAAACTATATGGTTTAAATCTTAGGAAGGTAGGGAAGTAAAAGAAATAATCAATTAGTCAATCAAACAAAAAGCCCAAGTCACCACCAAAAACCCACAAACAGAAAAATGAAAAAAACAAAAACAAAACAACAAAACATGGAAACTAGTTTGTGTGGTACCTGATTCTGCCTGGGACAGAAGAACAGGCTTTGCTTACTCTTTATTAACCTGTCAGTTTCTAGATATATGGCCCTGTAATGCTTCTAGCCAGAATTTTGCAGGATTGTTAATACAAGTGTTAGAATATATTTTAGTTGGCATTGACAAAAGTATTGATAATCCTGCTATTTGTCATGCCATTTAAAATACCTGTCATCTCAAAGGAAACCATAGTAAAAAAATAGTTGAAAAACTACATAAATCCTTTGCTTTATGTTAGCTACTGAAAATTGATGTGCATCCAGTTTTGTATGTAGTAGGATGCATACTACTGCATTCCAGCCCTTTTTCAGGAAGGGATACAAGGGATCATTATCTTTCTTTAATATAGATGGACAGATTTACCTGTTTAAGACTATGTGAAAAAAATAAATGAAATAAAAGCAAGAAGAGATGTTCTGTGATATGAGAACTTTGAAGGTTCGTAAGTAACTGAGTAGAATGTTGCCGTCCTTTTTAGCTATAGATACAAGAAGTACTTTTTAGACTATTGCTTGGATGTGATGTGCTATTGTAACTATTTGTATTATTGGGCCTTAAAAACTTATTCAAGTTCTTGATCCCTATTGAGCAAGGTATTGTAGGACTACAATGAAAGGACATTTTGTTTCCTAAAGAGCCAAGAATGTTGTGTCTTTGAAGAGGTTTTAGGAATAATAGAAAAAAAACAACTTCGAATACCCTCCAGTATAACTGAATAATGTTCAGCGGCTGTAGTGTCATCTACATTACAGTAGTGTTCTTTACACCACAGGTGATTTTTCTGGGGTAAGTCAAAACAATGATGCAAATCTCTAAAATCACATCTATTATTAGTCAAGATAACCTTACAGTACTGTCTTTATCTGGATATATTTTTGCCACCACTGCTGTGCTAAAAAGCATTTTGTTATTATGACTTCTTATGATGTTTTCAGGTTGTTCTCCTTAGAAAAGTTCCTCACTTTACCACTAGCTTGGTCTGACCATGAAGAAGAGAATTACACTAGTTTGATTAGAGGAGAACTTTTTGCCAATAATATGGATGACTCAGATTGTGTTTCCTTGCTGTCAACTCCTTGCCCTGTTTTCACACAGCAGTTGAGGGACTACAGAAAAGGCTGTGGTTGCTGTGCCATCAGAGATGGTAGGAGTCCTATCTCTGTGCCTCACCTTGCAGGTTTGCTTTTGCATTTACTTTTTGTCCTGGGTTTTATTTTTGTTTTCTTGGTTTGTTTTTTTTAATTCTCCTGTTCTAAGGAGCCCTATTCACTCTCCTTCCTGAAACATTGCCCAAGTTCTGATGGGTCAGTCTTTTTTCCTGCTTAAGGGAGACTTTTCTGTGATGCAGATGACAGTTAAAACACATGTTCCCTTGTCGAACCTGGAATTAAAAACTGGAAAAGCAGTTTCCCCTTTTCTCCAAAGGCATAATCTAGTACTACAGAATATAACACTTTCTAAGCTGTACAGAAAAAAAAAGATACACCTTTTTCTTTGTAGCATGGGAGATGTGATTTATGCCTCTATCCTGGTGATGTTCTCTGATTTTCAAACAGCATAAAAGGGGCTATGTAAATGAAAAAATTACTTATTAAGAGAGAAGTATTCTTCCTCTATCTTAGGTTCTTAGAGAAAAATCCTTGTCTTCAAAACTGCTGGTGTATGCTTTTTTGAACTGATACAATGTGCCAACTTCCTGGCACCTTGGGGATGTGGTTTATTGTTGAATATGGCAATGCTAGGTTAGTTGTTGGACTCAGTGATCTTGGGGGTAATTTCTGACCTTGAATCCATGATTTATTGACCTCTAAAATATGTGTGTTTATTCACCTATCTAGCAGCTAGATGGGTATATTAGCCTTGATCAAAAATTTAATTTAAATTGATTCCTAACTGGTGTTTTATTATCAGAAATATTTTTAAATGCAATTGGTTTAATAAGGTCATGGCAATGAAGAGTTCTCCAGTGTCAAGAAAGTTAGAAACTATGGCTTTTTTGTCCCTGCTGGTTGTTCCTGCCACTTGTCCCTATTGGTCATAAAAGGAATTTTTATTTTTAAGTGGTAATACATTCTTGTAATATTCCAAAAGAATTATACTAATCCTCTCTGCAGATTTAAGGAAGCACACTATATATCATATACTCTGTACCTTTTTCCCAATTGACAAAACACCTGTGGTCACTCATGGGTTATATATGCTTTATTGTAGAACTGCACAGCAATGAAGTTTGGAGACTTTTTCTTTCCCTGAAAATTGAAGCAGTGAAAAAAATTCCTAGTTCTCCAACAGTTGCCTATAAACATAGTGTTTCTAAATCTCACCTACAGTCCCATTTAGCCAGTAATTGGGTGACTCCTATTTTCACCCCTTTCCTTTTGAAGTTTGCAGAATAAGCAATCCTGAATGTAGCATTTGGATTTGCTGAGTGCTCCAGCACCCTGATGACTTCATTAATTTCTGTCTAAGGCTGAGGAAAGAGAATGGGCTTTGGTTTTCCTATTAACAACCTAATGGTTTTTTATTATCTCTATGTTGGGCTTGGCATGCCATCATTTGAAATGCACATAACATGTTAAGATGTACTTCAGTTAATATGCATGAAACCAGGATAGCTGATTGCTGGTGGAAGATACCGATTAATATGTGAAAAAAAAAGGTTGTATACCTTCAAAAAACTCAAACTACCTAATGCTTCATTAATGCATAGCGTTAACCCTCACCCACATCCTGGATCTTTTACCTCCTAACTTTGAAGAATTCAAACTATTTCTTGTCTCTGAAACACCTTGTTCTTCAAGAAGAATTTTGGTCACTTCTGTATCTTTTTCAAGGTTTTCTTGTTGCTAGGGATACAGGAATTTCAGGTGATTTTTTCAAATAGCATTACATAAGTCTAGTCAAGCCTCGTGGCTTGCAGCTCAAGGGAGGAAATTGTTTCATTAGAGCACCAGTGCTTCTTGCATGTACTACTAAAGAGAAGAGAACATACTGAGAACTATCTCAACCATGCATGGACAAGGCCAGTTTTGCAAGTTTACCAGGAAAAATCCTCTTTTCAATGAGTAGCCCTTTGCCAGCCACCAAAGAAAGGGTTATTGTCATCCTCACAAGCCGCTTCAAGGCAAGACACCACCATACTGCTTCTGCTCAGGGTCTACAGGATAAAACATCACAAACCAGCTAGGAGCAAATACATTTCAGACATATTTTCAAGCCCTACTAACTGCTAAAATGGTATTTCAGATATTATTCATATTTGTTCAGATGCCATTAGGTTCTGTGTGAAAAATCACTTCCGTATCGCAGCTGCCTGTTTTACTTGTTTAAATGATGACTGGCAGGTTTTAGAAACTGGGTTCAGAGAGTCATGGAAACAAATTGCATACCTCGCTCACTGGGCATTCAGCCTGTAAATTATGTGAGGTAAGTACTCTTTTTAAAATCAATAGCAAAAAATATAAAAAATTTGATTAAATAATATCTTATACGCATTAAAGGTGGGGTATTTTTTGTAGCTGAAAGCCTTTTTGCTGAAGTTCAACACAAAAATGTTTGTTTGAATCTTGAACATTATTTAATTATTTTCCCACTTCTAATTAATGGAATAAATTATTGTTGTGTTGCTGTGTTTTATTTCATAGTAGATAAGTGTTTCTAGTTCAACTGAATTACTTATGCTCTCACAGAAGTATTTACTGTTTCTCCTTTGTTGCTTCCTATTTAAGTTAAGAAGTTCTAGTCCCTCAGTCTTTCAGCCAGGGAGTGAAGGCAATATTGTATGATTTAAATGACCAGTCACAAAACACAAGTGTCTCATAAATTATCTGTGAAACCAGTTCAGCAAATACTCTGTAGGTTGGAATTTGTTTTCCTAAACTATCTGGGAAATATTTGATAATGGCTTATGTATTTGTGGACTAGACAAGCAGTTTTTGGTCATCAGATAGCATTATAACCTAAATAACTGAATGAGTGTTAACTGTGATTCATCAAACAACAAGAAATTCTTAGTGAATGTTATAATACATTTACCACCAATTTTTATATTTAATTGAAAATACAAATATAACAGTAATACGTATGCACTGCCACCAGCCCCACCAGTTCTTAACTAATGTTTTCTGAAAACAAAACCGCTTTGCTTTAAGTCAATGTGTGAAGCAGTAATGTATATTCACTCACACAACTTGTGTTTTATTCATGAAACAGAAAAACAAAAGCACTTCTAGCCCAGTAGCGTCTGGGTGACATTTCCATAGGTCCTGCTTTCTTCACTAGGCCTGCTGCTGTAGATAGGGCTCCCCTCGTTGTGATGGTTATCACGATATTTTGGTGCTGGTTTTTCAACATGATACAGGTTATCAGAGATGTTGTACATGTGAAAAAAGCCAATGTGGAAGCTATGCCTCAGATTTCACCTGCTGTTAAAACTGAATGCAGCCATTAGACAGGTGGTTATATACTGTACCTTTTGCTGAGGATTTGGGGGGTTGAGATGGGCTGTTGCTGATAATCAACATACGTGATTTAATTGCCATTCTGACCATGCATTTTCAATCTTATTTATAACATCTCCTCTCCCCTCAGTCTTTTTGGTCATAATCATCTCTTAATTTGTTTTATAACCATTTAGCTTCACCTTCTCCCATGCTTAGATCGTAGACTCTTAGATCTTTCTTCATATTTTTTCCTTGTTTATAGCATCAATGAGCCTCATGTTTTCTGATTGACAGTTTTCATAGTTATTTCAGGAGCTCTTCTCTGTCCAGTGTTAGTGCTGTCCTGTTCATTTGCAAGTCTCTGTATATGGTTTTTAGCTTCTTCCAAAGAGGAAGTTTCTCAGATAATTCTGTATTTCTTTAACCGTTTTTCAGAATTGCTCTTTTGCCTGTACGTTGTTTGCAGTAGCCAAATCCTCACATCCTAATCTTCCTGCCTTTGGAGGGCAGTTTATGATCTAGCTGTGTACTACTCTTCCCTTTGGCCAGCTATAGCTTGTGAAACATTGAATTTACACATTAAACGTTATCAGCCTTCCTTAAGACATACTCCTTCCACAGCTTTGACCTTGGTCTCTTGTTTCTAATTAGTCAGTTGTCTTCTAAGGAGGATTATGTATTCTTCCTACTGGACATTAATTTGGAGGAGCCATCCTCATATTCCCAAACTTATAGCAGATCCACACTACTCTTCCTTCTTTATAAAGGTTTTGCCCTACAGGTTGAAGTTGTTAATGCTTTTTTTTTGTTGTGACAGTTTAATGGCAGCTTCTGGTACTATTTATTAGTATTTTTGAAGCTCCACTTAGAATATTATGGGCCTAAAATCAGGTGTAATTCAGTAGTGTTAAATCACCCTAATCACTGATAAATTTGAGACACAGAGAACTGGACTGAGTGTTTTAGAAGTCTCTGTTGGGTGTGACTGTTTCACCTTTGTAATTTTCTTTAAATTAATTTTGTTATCAAAAAAGTCAGTTTAAAATTATGGAAAAAATATGCTTGCTGTTTGTACAGTTTCATATACATCTTAAAATCAGCACAGAAGGCGTTCTCTGCCTTGGAAAGAAGAAGTTGTTTGGCTTTTTAAATGTGAATACTAGTCTGATTATATTTAGACTGCAATTGTAGATATGGTTCCCAGTTGGCAGTGAACAGTGTAAGATTTGCTGGTTTGTTTGTAACCACATGTATGTAGGGTATGCATACTGTTTGCTAACACCTTTCCTGACAGCCGCGATAAGCTGCCGAGACTGGCGAGAGAGTCCACCTAGCACAGGGTGAGAGGATGAAAGGTCGTTTCATGAAATGCAAACTGAGAGGCTATAGCATAAACAAAACTGCTCTCAAAGAAGTACTGTTTCCTGCCTATGTCTACACAACTTTATACTTTTAGGCTGTAGTCCACACTTCATGCAAAAAATAATCACTCAGTTTCCGTCTGAATGTGAACAGCGGAGAGGGACTTGAGTCCTGGTCTCCCCAAGATGCATTCTGCCCAATAAGTAGGTCACCTCTAGGGCATCTTTTATATTTGTTAAGTGAAAAATGAATCATGTCTTAGGAGGTCTGATAAAAGCTGTGGGATTTTTATTATTGAATATTTCATACTTTTCTGCTATGCCACACCCAGTATCACTCCTTTTGACTGGGGTTGGGAAGTACCTGTTGCATTGACGAAATAGTGAAAACCAACTGCAGTGATCCTAAATGGCAAAAAAAAAAGTAAATGTTTTAAGCAAAATTCATGGGATCCTGTAATTTTTAGATTCTCATTGAGAAAAACAGCATTTCAAGTCTCCACTATTGAGGAAAGCATCAGTGTGATTTCAAACATTCACATGGTAAAAATAGTGGTAAGGTAGTAAACCCTAAAAGTTTCTACCATGTTGGCAATTGTTACTGATTCTACAAAGTAAACAATTTATTTCAGATCTATACAAGAATAACTAAGGAATTAAATATCTTTGAATTCAACTATCTCAAAGTTTCATTTTTTTCCCTGGTCTGCAAAGTAACTTCTTTATTCTTGATATTTAACTGAAAGATCTGATAGGAGAACTGGAACCTTTGTTAAAACTGGTGAAGATCTCTGAAAATCGGCGTTACTGTCATTTTCTCTCATCTCTCCAATATTCCTTCTGTCTCTTAATCATGAGTCTCAGACTGCACAGGTATTCAGTACATAATCATCTCTTTTTTTGTTCCTATTATCTACAGTGTTTTCCTGGCTTCCAAAAGTCCACAATAACTGCAAGCCCCCTTCATCTCTCAGCTCTGCTTCTGTTTCTTTTGTGATTCCATCACTTCTTGTGTAACTTGAGTCTTTTCATTCTTGCGCACTTCTTGTCTGTAACCCGGCATGATTTTGGACTTCCTACGGGTTCCCAGTACTTCCACATCTTCCCTTCTCCCATTCTCTTACAATCTCATCTTCTTGATGGTCTTACCAAACCAACAGCTTTTAATTTCCACTCTATCCTTAATGCCAGCTTTCATTACTGATTATTTAATTTTTTTTCCCAGCTATTTTCATGCTCTGTCCCATGCTACCCTATAAAAAGCTGCAAATCCACTATGGCTTTTGCTGTCTCTGAAGTTCAGGTCCACGTGGTGTGTACAGCAAGCTCAGCACTGACTAATTCGTGGGTGGACTGAAACTTGCATTTATAGTAACTGGAAATGCTTTGTTTTTCCTTGCCTTCTGCTCTTTCCTGCTGTGTGTTTGCCTGATCTTTTTATGCCACACATGCACGGTGTCAAATCTAATGGGGACTTAATTTAGGCATCTACATGTTACTGTAATTAATTAATAACTCCATCCTTTGTTAATTTTGACAACTGCTAAGAGGCTGAAGGGCAATTGTACTGCTAACCATCTGTACAAATGCAAAAATGCAAAAGACTGAAGATTGTCCATGGAAGGCAGGTTCTGCAGGCTGATGCATTACCACATAGCAAGTGAACTGGTCTACAGTATTCAGATACTCATTTTTCCCTAACAGATGTAGCCCCTGTTTTAGGGACAACAAAAATAGTACTTTTATTATGACAAGAAGTACCAGTAACCTTCAAAAGCATGTTTGTGTTAACCAACTAAAGGATATTGAAGGAGAGCCAACAGAGTGTTCAGGACAGTGAAGTGGGAGAGCTCTTTTTGTACTGAATACGAAAGAGGAGAACATGTCTGTGCCTTCCTCTGTGTCCAAGGGGAAGAGAATGAACCTCTGACTTCAGTAACAGGCTTCCTTACTCAATAGCTATATGTTTGTATTTATGAGCTTTCTGAGTTCCTTTTATGGAGTCACCTACATGATGAGTTTTCTTACTAAAACAAAAAAGAACAATGAACATTTCCTCCTCCCCTCTAAATAAATATTCAGTTAGATTAATCAATTTTAATTTTATTTCTACCTTAACAATGTATTTTCTTTTGTTACACCACATAAAAGAAACTGTACTGCATCTTACATTGGTTTATGCCATTACTTATCCATCAATGTTTTTTGAGCTCTTCAAATAACTCAGTAAAAGTTTTCTATTTTTTTCTAGTTTTTCATATTAGCCCGGTTTCAATGACTTGGTTGACTAGACCAAAAATTACTTCATTCTTCTCCTTCAGAGAAATAGATATAGATATAGGCTCTGGTTGAGATGGTGTACAAAGACTGTCATACTTACAGTGTTCCTTCATTGTCTCTTTGTACTTTGCTCTCTGTCTGTTCTGCACCTTTTAATGTATTTTACTAGTCTTGTTCTTGCCTGGTAACCTCCAGGGGGGCAGAGATTGCTAATTTGTTCAGTATTTGCACAGTTAACAGCAAAATAGTTTTCTATTCTATGACTCAGGCAGTCTGACAATAAAACAACAACAGAATTCTGAGGAATTTATCTGGTTGTCTTATGTGAATAAACTTATACCAGAAATTAAATTTAAATTTAGAATTTTAGAATTTAGAGATTTATATGAAAGACAAAAAATTTAAACCTTTCATTCACCATAGAAAGGCAGAAAGTTCTCCTTTT